>JAEAOA010000195.1:550000-822500 GCA_016746295.1 Potamilus streckersoni | reverse complement strand
TTGTTCATACCCCAGGTCCACTTCACACTAATAGGCAATTGAAACTTTAATCTTTTCTCTGAGTGATTTGTGGCCCGGGGCGCTTTCCCTCCTTGTTGTCTCATTTCGTCGATCCTCTTGCTTCCCGTGGTCCTTTGTGTTCATCTTGGCAATGAATGTCGTGTACGCCCTAACTAAATTGAGATCTAGTGTTACCCATTGTCTATTGGGGGTGGGAGTCCCTAACTGTCTGCCAAACATGTGTCAAGCAAAGATTAACGAACGCTCCGATTAATATATCTCAAGCACGGACGTTAAGGAAAACACCCTTTTATTAATTCACCTATCAAACAATCCAAGGGGATGAGAGTGCTAATCTATAATATAATTTTGTACAAAACAACACAGAAATAATAACCAAATGACTATACTTTTAATCAATGCACTGTTGGAAAAGAAAGTTCTTATATACAAAACACATCATTATCTACAAACACATCAGCAAAGAAGTTAGTGTTTATAGTCACACTACTCCATATTCATTTAACCAGAGCATAGGGACAATAGGTTTGTTAAGGGAGAGACACGATAAAATATTTACGTGGGGTTTGTTCAGCTTTGATAGTCTTGAAGGCATCTTTAGTGGTTGACATGTCAACAATGGATGGTCAGACTCATGCTCATATGTAATTATAGTCATGTATACACTTTCGTGTTTTGTGACTTTAAGCCCTGAAAAGGGCTAGTGGCCACTTCCCCTTCCGGGGGCGGGCTCACCCGTGTCTCAGTGCTAGACACTTTTGCCCCGGCGCGTGGGCTTATTAACCCCCCTGGTGGCACACCGCCTTGGCCGAATGTTACCTTTCGATAACATTGCTATCCAGGGAGGCGCTTAGCCCTAGGGCTGGGCTTTTGGTCGTGGTGCTGACCTTTATTTGCTGACCTTAAGACTCTTTGGTTGGCTGCGTATTATAACAGAGCGTAACGGCCTTCCGCCTCAACTCCTGCCTACTAAAGTCCCCAATGTCTAAGTTCACCTAACTTTATCTCAGGTGGATTATTGTCAAATTTAACCAGTTTTTCCTACGGGTGTCCCTATACCAATGTTGTGTTAGCCACCTATTCATATATCCAAATGTTCCTGAGTTGTGAATTTTGAATATATTTTGATGAGGTTGAATTTCGCGTACTTAGCGTACTTATATGGTTCTAAAAAAATAATTCAATCTCTAGGTGTATGTCACCTAATTTTGACATTTATCAACGCTTTGAAAATGTTTGGTTTTTAATTTTGACTGCCTTTCCAAAAGATCTCGTTTTAATGTTGGGTATTCCAGGCCAAAGTGAAGACATAGGTTGTAAACTTATTTTCAAACAGTTGGCCGCGCGGCCCAGACTGTCCATCGCTAAATGTTTGTCCGTTCCGTTCACTTTTGTGATTGTAGCCTTTACCAGGTTACTTTTCGTCTTTGTGTGCGTCGGGCTAATTGGTCTACTCCGCTCCTGGGAGTTAGGGCTATCAGGTGGGAGGTTCCTGATTTCCTGATTTCCCTTATCAGCCTTGACCTTTTTGTCCTTGTTATGGTGGGAAATCTTATCATACATATATATATATATATATATATATATATATATATATATATATATATATATATATATATATATATATATATATATATATATATATATATGAAATAAACTGACGACGAACAGTACGAAACTAGTAACTAACTAGCCTAAGCGCTTTCGACTCTTAATGAGTCTTTTTCAAAGGCAAATACAAAACATAGTTACGACAAACAAATAAACACAAAAACGTTGCGTTTGTAAACCTCTACATTTCTATCTTCACATGTGCTAAAACTATAAATACAACCAGCTTGTATAGACTAGTTGCGGAAACTGAAAACGTTGTATAATTCCCTAAAAGTCTACAAGCCAAAGCGACATCTATTTTTATTTTGTGTACATATGTAACGCAGATTATATCCCGGATATTTGGTTCTATAGTATACCGGTTATTCTTATAGTAAAAATTGAAGGATAAGAAGATTTAGAAAATGTTAAATTCTACTAGTGCATAGTTTTCATTTTCTAGTCTTCTTGGTTTAGACCGCTTGGTTTCAATGTTCTAAGGCGGCGTATCCAGTATGATTCCTTTTCCTTCCTGGTTTCGGAACTCCAGCTGTGGTTGTTGGCAATAGCGATAAGTATTATATCACTGAAAGTGTGGCCAGGGGAGGAGAAGTGTTCTGCGACCGGGCTTCTGTACAGCTTTTTTGTCATCCAATCAGATCTATGAAGGTTTATCCTTATGTGTAGCTTTTCAGTTTCTCCCACGTACTGAAGGCCACAGATCTTACATGTGATGAGATAAATCACATTCTCTGTTTTGCACGTTTTGTTTGGACCATGTATGTTTAGTTTTTCTTTAGTCACTGTGCTAGTGAATGTCTTGGTCTCTATCATATGTTGACAGGTTTTGCATCTTTTATCGCCACAGGGTCCAGATTGACTAGGTTGGTTTTGACTAGCGATTGTTGTTAGCTTGGCCCTGACTAGGATGTCCTTTAGGTTTTTTGGTCTCCGGTAAGCTACTACAGGTTTGTTCGGAAGTATTAGGTTTAGTATGTCTGACGATTGCACGGTTGGCCAGTGGTTTGCGATGATTTTACCTACTTTGGGATTGTCTGGGTGATAGGTCAGAATAAATGGTATCCTATCAACCTTTTCTTTCTGTCCATATCTGAGTAGGTCATCACGGTTTGTTTGTTTGGCCCTTTGGATTGCCTCCGCAATCAGGTCTTTGTCGTAGCCTCGGTAAATTAAATGTTTAGCCAGCTCTTCAGACCTTTCTAGGAATCTTTCATCGTCGGAGCAAATTCTGCGTATCCTCAGTGCCTGGCTATATGGAATGTTCTTAATGCAGTGTTTTGGATGACAGCTGGTTGGGAGAAGATACTGGTGTTTGTCGGTTTGTCTCATCATCCTTCACTCAATATCATCTTCCATCACTCAGTATCATATTTCATCGTTCACTATCATCATCCAGCACTCACAATCATCTTCCATCACTCACTATCATCTTCCATCATTCACTATCATATTCCATCACTCACTGTCATATTCCATCATTCACTATGATCATCCATCACTCACTATCATCTTCCATCACTCACTATCATCTTCCATCACTCACTATCATCTTCCTTCACTCACTATCATCATCCATCACTCACTATCATCTTCCATCACTCACTATCATATTCCATCACTCACTATCATCTTCTATCATTCACTATCATATTCCATCACTCACTATCATCGTCCATCATTCACTATCATATTCCATCACTCACTATCATCTTCCATCACTCACTATCATATTCCATCACTCACTATCATATTCCATCACTCACTATCATCTTCCATCACTCACTATCATATTCCATCACTCACTATCATCTTCCATCACTCACTATCATCTTCCATCACTCACTATCATCATCCATCACTCACTATCATCTTCCATCACTTACTATCATCTTCCATCACTCACTATCATCTTCCATCACTCTATATCATCTTCCATCACTGACTATCATCGTCCGTCACTCACTATCATCATCCATCATTCACTATTATCATCCGACATTCACCATATTACAAACCAAACCGAAGAATGTAAGTCTCATGGACAGAATGATGCCGAGTGGTTCCATGCATATAACTGAGATATATTTATCAAATTATCAGCACACTTTATATTAAGTATCTAATAATGCAACTGTGACGTAGTAGAATAGACATACGTTGTAAACAGTTTCATCTAAATCCACATATCTGGCGTATCAACTACTCAGCATGACATGACCACAATGAAATCAAGTGCTACAAAATGCAGTTGGTCGTGTGAAAAATATAACCCAGACTAAAAAGAAATGATAATACAATTTCGAAACTGTCATGAACATTCCACAAAACTAAAACAATTAAAGAAAAAATTTAGAATGATGGTTTAGACGTACTAAAATGTAAATACTGTCACCAACTTTAGCGGAGACTGGAAATATTCACGAATAAATGTACAAATTATAATTTAGATGATATGTCATAATAAACTTGCGAAAGTTTACGCAATTAGCCTGTTTGAAAAATTCGGGTAATATGTAAATATTATGGCGTCAACGAAAAGTATTAATAAAGTCTGAATCTAATATGGAACTTAGGAGATTAAACTTATTTCCGAAGTTTTAAATATGGCTGAGATTAAAATATAAAGCTAACATATATACAGCAGTATGAAAGTTAGCATGACGAGAAAAAAAAATTCTCAAAACAATGTAAATTTTGTGGAGATAATTTGTATCCAATTGCAAAATGTTATAAACATATTAAAATGTATTAACATAGTTTTTAAATAAAATTTATAAACAAGAATAAAAACAAATTGTACCGAATTTAGCGAAAACTAAAACTTTTCATTGACTTTTAAAATTGTAAATATTTTTAATGGACAGAAATACTAACATTCGTCCTTAGAAACTAATAATATTCTATCATCCAACATTCATCCGTACAAACATAACATATAATGGTAGTGAATGGGTGCACACCATGATTAATAACACTCAGTTCTGCAAACAGCAAAAAGATAAGCGGAGTATATACAGCATATATGGCAAAGTCAAAAAAAAAATACACCTGCATTGCTCCTCAAACAGCAAACGACCATCTTCGTCATCATGTTCAACAATTACAACTAGGACGACGGACACGGAATAATTGATGGACTCGGACGATGAAAACAGTTAAGAAAATTGCATCCGATGATGGAGAAGCCATGATTTTTTGGGGGAAAAACGAATGATGGAGGAGCCTTGACTATTGGTTAAAAACATCCCTAAATAAGTGTGTGTTAATGTATCTATATTCCATAATAATGCTAATGTTAATACTAACAAAAATACACAAGTAAAAATTACTTCGATTTTTATATACAGTTGGTATGTTCTTGTGAATAAAAATGACAGTTAAATTTCAAAGCAGTCACAAAAATGCATTTTTTATTGTTGGTATCTAGCTTTCAGTTACTTCAAAGAATGAGATCTTTCTCTAAAAATTTATTCATCTTTCTTTTCTATTTCTTCAATTTCCTTTGTGTGGAGGAGAGTCTGAAGACAATTGTCTTGACACAAAAAACAATGCTTTGTCTGTTCTACTTTCGTTAGCTACGAGGTACCTCTTCTGTGACGTACAAATCTTCGACAGATTTAATAGATATCTTCACTTTTATCTGAATATGTGTTGTAGTTTGACTGAGGTCCAATGAGCTCTTTTCCTGTCTCAATCAACACGTTTTAACAACGTTTAGATACCCTTGCTTGGGACACGGGTTGTTGCGGAACATATTTTAGATGAATTCAAATCCCTTCTTCAGGACAGCAAGTGTTATGTATGAGTTTAAACTCAGTTGATAGTCTTTATCGAAAATGAGGTTTGACGGCGACTACAATCAATTGGACCATCGCAGTATCGTATATGCCCCAGACGAATTGATTGCCTTAAACGAAGTGGCAGTGCATGATCTATTACCTGGAACTTTCAATGAATCCAAAATTTATAAGCTAATACCTGAAAAAGTAAATACTAACCTAAAATTTATCCGAAAAAAAAGTAAAATAATTATACCAAATATAAGAACAAAATTAAGTATAAAATAAAAACGTTAACAAACAATACCTGAAATTAACGTATACAGAAAGAATCCGAGGAAATAAAAAAATTGCACAACTTTTTATATGTTAAGAAATACGTTTAAATTCTATAATAAATATGATCAAATTGTAGAAGATTTTTTTACACAAATAAAACTTTTTAAAAATGTTTAAAGAAATTTTAAAGACAACTTAAACTTTAAAGATATTAAACATTAAAAATTACCGGATGATGATAACAATTAGTCTGCTTAAAATCAGGTGTTAATATTTATTACATTACCATCCAAATTGACCCCTATCCTTGCATATCTGCTTGATTGGTTACTAAACTTGGATGTTGGCTAACATATGCGCGTGCTGTTGGTAACTCTACGTATTAGTCAAGAAGCGTGGGTGCTGGTCATTAGCTGTGAATGATGGTCAGTAACAGTGTGTATTGCTTTTTAGATGTAGGCTGATTCGTAGATGTGAGTGCTGTTCAGTAAGAATTCTGGTCAGTAGGTGTGGGTAATGATTAATAGGGGTGGTTGCTAGTCAGTAGTTATGGGTGTTAGTCAGTGGAGGTTTGTGTGTGTGCTGGTTAGTATATATGGGTGTTGGTTAGTAACACAGTATCGATTAGTAAATGTTTGTACTGGTCAGCATATCTGTGGGGATACCATATCCAATCCAAGCTGAGCCATATACAGTCTAGGTTGCGGTTATATCCAATCCAAAATGACACCCTTGAGGATATGTAAGATTTCTATTGAAGTCAAAACGGCTAAACAGTTGAAAATATGATGCCCTACAGAACACAGTTACAAGAAAACTCGTCACGCTTCCATGGCTTCAGCGTTCCAGACAATATTTGGTGGATTTAACCGGCGCAAATGTTTACCTTCAGCTGGATAGAATGAGTATTACCTTCCAAAATGTTTTAGAATGATGCTTTTATTCATGTGTCTGACTATGCAAGTTTTTAACGTTATATTATATATATATATATATATATATATATATATATATATATATATATATATATATATATATATATATATATATATATATATATATATATATATATATATATATATATATATATATGCCTTTCTTCAACTGTGACTTACATGATCCTACGTCTTCTGTACAGCCACATATACCACTCGACCAGTCCTTGGAGGGGTTTATCTTCAACTGGCTGATTTATGACGATAGTAGTCTGAAGGAAATCATGCAAGCAGATAAATGCATTTTCCATATCCCCATAAGGCACAACGTAAAAAAGACGTACTTGAGGGACAATTCAAGGTTATAACATATTCTGGTCAAGTTGGAAATAGGTCGTTAATATAGTTGTTATAGAAGCCACGACATTACTGGGGAGCCACTCCAAATACAAGATTGTTACAGCATATCTTCATACACATTTTTACCAATAATGATCCAAATTGGCTAAATAGTTCCAGAGAATACGTTGAAAAAGGTTTTATTCTAATTGTTTGTTTTGGAAGCCATATCGTTATTTAAAAAATCCTCTGAAAAAACACTTTATGCAGAATAATATATGGAAGAAAAATTCTAAACTTTCTGATCGAACTTGACCTAGCGGCCTTTCAAACAGTATATTATAACAATGTTGACAAACAATGCATAAGACCTGATTAAAACCAGGAGTAATGACGGACTACTCGAGACGCACACATGATGCAAGGCCATGCCATTATCTCACGTAAGTGAATGAAACTGCTGCATATTTTACAAACATAAGTGGTGTTGATACTTCATCACCACTTATGAAGGAGAAGAGTTGTATTACTATATCTTGTCACCGTTGTTGAACATTTCTGTATTTAAATAATGGATCTTTAAAGTGTGACCTGAATCAAGACTTACATATTTCTGAATTAATTTTAAGAGGATTTTCTAAATACGACAGATGAAGAAGCCACGTGTCTCTGGCACAGTACTTAAGAAAAGAAACATCTGCTATCAAAAATTTAAAATTTTTAAAAAATTTAATGTTTCTTCAGACATTTGAGAAAATTTGGAGTTTTAGTAATATCCAGAGATTTGTTATGGATTTAGATTAATTATAACATTAAATATCGAACATTGTATATGCATTTCAGACACTGTCCTCAAAATCTCTATCGTTAATTATTTTGAATGTGAACATATCGTAAACGGTGAACATTACTTTCATTGTCCATAATAAAATTATCAAAGATTTAATCTTTTAACTTCATTATAATATAATATTCCTGATAAGATTTCGTTACAACTGCATGGTGAGGGATGGGGTAAGTTATGTGGGTGTATGCCTGGTATATGACAAATATTGAGTACATGAAGATATAGCCTTCCCTGTACCATGTTGTTTTCAATAGTAGCAACCTCATATTATGTTCGGTAAAACTAACTCATTGTCTTACCAAAGACTTATAACAACGGTACTAACGGCTGCCTCGCTTGGCGCTCAGCATTAAGAAGTCAGTGTTATGACTGGTCAGCCTGGTGTCAGGATAATGTGACCGGGTAGGGCATGATTCTACATGACTGTGGTATGTGCTAGACATTGCTTTTAATAGCCACACTGAATACATCCTACCAATATGACTGAAAAATTGTTACAGCTGCATTAAAAATCCAACACACACACACACTCTCTCTCTCTCTCGGGGCCCCGAGTGGCCGAGTGGTCTAAAGCGCTGTCCGTTACGGATCACTGCCATCTCACCTCTGTCTGCGTGTGTTCGAGTCTAGGATTCGGTGAATGTGGATATGTGAGAAAGCTTGCCAGTAGCTTCTCGTGGGTCGGTGGTTTTTTCCGTTGATTTCCCCAGTTTCTTCCTCCACCATTAATACTGGCCGCCATGAATAGCCTATCCTGTGCTGAAAAATGGCGTTAAGCCCAACAACAACAACAACAACAACAACAACACTCTCTCTCTCTCTCTCTCTCTCTCTCTCTCTCTCTCTCTCTCACACACACACACACACACACACACAGAGTGTATAGTCATCAGTTACCGTTACCAAATTCCCATGCATACATACATGTCTTAGCGTCCCATCCCATCTTTTCTCTCTCTCTCTCTCTCTCTCTCTCTCTCTCTCTCTCTCTCTCTCTCTCTCTCTCTCTCTCTCTCTCCCCTATCTCTCTCTCTCTCTCTCACACACACACACACACACACATACAGAGTGTATAGTCATCAGTTACCGTTACCAAATTCCCGTGCATAATACATACATGTCTTAGCGTCCCATCCCATCATTTCTCTCTCTCTCTCTCTCTCTCTCTCTCTCTCTCTCTCTCTCTCTCTCTCTCTCTCTCTCTCTCTCACACACACACACACACACACACACACACACACACACACTGAGTGTATAGTCATCAGTTACCGTTAAGTGTCCAAATAAGCAAGATCAAGTCAGGTGTGCAATTTATTAACCTATATATTTACACAGATGTGATGCTATATCCATGTTCTGTCAAAACATAAATATTTAAACTAAACAAAATATAGAATCGTCTGAAAACAAATTGAGTAGAGTCTTCATTCTGGTAACAAATTTCCATAACGTAAATACTGGTACGTAAACATAGTCGGTACATTACACCTTATTATTTCTAGGTATTATTTTGCTATACTCATATTGTAAAAAATCAATTTTGCGAAAATTATTTTCTTAAAACAAAAATGTAACGGTAATGAAATTTTGTTTATATACCGTTTTCAGCCAATGAGTTGTTTGACTTCAATGGATTATCAGATCCGTGTGGACCAATATCATGAAAATCGGACATCGTGACCTAAATGTCTGCAACCTAACATGATATAATCAATTCCTACTTACATTCTAGTGAATTTCTCCGAACAAGATCAGTTTACGAAGTGCAAAGTTTATAAACTGTAGGTTATGAGAGCCAGGTTTCTCTGTGCCCGAACTTTTAAGTTGATATTCCTGTTACAAACAAATGTTTATTATTAAATTAGAGCTCATATGGTTTTTTCAGATTGATGGCGTTCCGTCATATTAAGTTAGCCACATTGTCCACATATATAATCTGCTTATCTAGCATATAATAAAAACGCATTCAGTTGAATATCAGTGTGGTAAATGTTAAGAACTGACAGCTCCTTTTGCGTGACTTATAATCCTGTTTATACATGTTTTTATACTTTCATACCCATTGGAAAAATTGGAAAGCTTTTGGCTTTCATCGTGAGACTTCAGTGTTATTAAAATATTTCTAAAACTGAATGATTAGCAACTTACGAGTTTATCCCCACGGAACTCACTGTGCAAATATTAGTGGGAGTAATTCAAGGGAGATAATTGTCAAGCGCCCATGCCTTTAAATCTTTAAGATCTGTTAAGAATTTGATCGGAAAACTACTCTGGTTCAAATTATTTTGCAACAAATTGGTTTATCTCAAGATTGGTTTGGTTGGGTTAAACGTAATAATAATTCAGACAGCTTTTATAAAGTATCTACAAGTTTTATAACGTTGTGTAAGAAAATTATGTATGTTGGTCGTGTGCTACTTTTCACTATCATATTCCAGCAAAACTAATCAAATCACCCTGGCAAAACACCTTTAATCTCTTGTTTTACTACCTAAATCATATCAAAAGGTCAGGTAGGCAAAATAATTTATAATTTATAAAATAAACAACACCAACACGTAGAATGTGTGACTGGTTTCGCTTTATTGCTTCATCGGACTGATATATATATATATATATATATATATATATATATATATATATATATATATATATATATATATATATATATATATATATATGTATATATATATATATAATCAGTCCGATGAAGCAATAAAGCGAAACCACATATATATATATATATATATATATATATATATATATATATATATATATATATATATATATATATATATATATATATATATATATATATATATATATATATATATATATATATATATATATATATCACTTGTCCCTGTGAATAGTGCGTTGTTGCAACGGTTACTTCCCAATGTCCTTATTGTGAGACTAGGCAAATGAAGCTGCGACAATTGTATTTCGCAGTGCATATCGATTTACCTCATCGAGATAAAGTTAACCAATTTATGTAAAGGGAGCCGGAAGCTCGGCATCTTAGAGAAAAGAGTCGCGTATCGCAGATGTTCCACAGAAGATTTACTCTTCAGGCACGAAAGGACGAAATGTTATAAAATAAATGAAATACCAATAGCCACAATAAATATACACAACTGTTAATAAGTCAAAAGCAAGTGGATGTAGTGGTCATCTCTCTTAACTTTCTAATTCAAAATATGAAATTTGATAGTTGTTGTTCTAGTTTATTTTAGCATTCTTTAATTTTTATTATGGATTGAATGGAGGGTACGTATATAATGGGGTACGACTCAATAGTAGCCAGTAAATGTAATATTGAAACGCTACTAAACATAAATCTCTGACAGCCTATAAAATTGTTCATCAGAAATCTGTTAGTACAAACGAGGTCAAAATTAGATAATTTGGACATTGTGAAAATATTATTATCTTAACATAAAAATTTTCCAAGAAAATTACAGGTAGAGCTCAATTGCTCGTAAGTTGTTTTATTGTTTCAAATGTTTTTCCCCAACCTATATAAGAGGTGATATCAAGAAAAAGCTCGATATGATAAAATCACGTTCATATAATATTTATGTGTGTTGTTTGTGTATTAGGTAGTGAAGGACTGACCGCACATTAGTTCATTGAAAGCTCTATGAGACAGAAAAAAAAAGAAGTAGGGAAAAATCAATCCCCACCAATAACCCCCAACATCGGCAAAAACGATGTGGGCGCCACAAAAGGTAATGACTGAGAGTAACAGATAATAATTTTTACTTGACTGACTTCATTAGAATCACGGAGTACTTGCAATATTTAAAGTTTTATTCATATGCAAATTAAACAGAAAAATCGCAGTCCTAGAGTACTAACTCTACGAACACAGACACACAGACACACATTGCCTTGCTCATAATAGATGCCATAACGAACTAAACTCTGTTCTTTAGAAGAAGCGAATTAAGTTATACTTCTGATATAATGAACTAACAAGTGCGTCCATTGAGCCATGTTTACGCTACCGAAAGACAAATGTTTTAACTTATTATTCGTAATAATGATACATTAAATTGTTCGCATTAATTTCATCTGTGGTGTATTGCTATGTGTAAAAAGATAATCATGAGACAGAGATTGGTGCCATATAAAGTGAACATAATGCTAACCAAGAACCTGATCCAGAAATGATCGTGGGAAAACAGAGAAAATTGCTTGACTTTGCCCTTTGTAAGATCTGCATAGACAAAAAAATAAAAGTGTTATTACTCTGCGGCCATTTAGTAAAATTTGTCGTTTGTGCACTTGCTATGAAGAAATGCCTGACCTGCAGATCTCTTATCAAGGGGAAAGCAAGGATACTTTTGGATAAGATAAAAATGCTTTTTCTCCTTAAGTAAGTAAATATCATTAAGATGTTGTGAAAAGGTAAAATACATCTCTATTTTTTTTTCTACACTGAAATTAAAATAGTGCTCGTTTATGAAACGCTCTTGTTGTTGTTGTTGTTGTTGTTGTTGTTGTTGTTGTTGTTGGGCTTAACGCCATTTTCCAGCACATGATAGCATCATGGCGGCCAGTATTATTGGTGGAGGAAGAAACCGGGAAATCACCGGAAAGAACCACAGACCCACGAGAAGCTACTGGCAAGCCTTCTCACATATCTACATTAGCCGAATCCTAAAATGAAGCGCTCTAAGCGCAAGGATATCGCCGTGCGTGATAAGTGCGACTTGTTTAATATATTATCAGTCCTTATCTATCAGTATAACAGTTACTTTCAGTTTTTCACAATATATTCAAACTGTATTAATAAAACTTGTCAGTAGGCTGGTGTCACCGAGATTTAATTCTGATTTTGTCTACCTCTATCAAACAATATATACCAACACAATTAAAGCTGTCATCTTAAAATAGCAGAAAAATAAAACATATAAAGTTATGCGATGAACAGACTGCGTGTGTTGGATTTTGATTTTTATTGTAGCATTATACATTTTCCAGTCATAACGCTACGATGTGTGCAGTGTGGTAGTGTATTGTGATGTAGAGCACTCGGGCACCAGTCTGAAGTCCAAACACTAACCTCTTAATACTGAACGCCTAGCGAGACAGCTGCTTATACCATTTTTGTAAGACATTGGTATGACTCGGCCGGGATTCGAACCCACAAACCTCCCGCATCCGAGGCGGATGCTGTAACCACTTAGGCCACCGAAGTGCTCGATGATCGGGTTGAATTGCACTCACAGGTTTTGGAAGCGTGATACATACAAAGAGTTATTACTTTATATCTACAACCCATTTCTTTATTCTGTCGTATTATCACTATTGTTCATAACCAGAAAGTCTCTCACATGCTTTTTACTAACAAAGTGTAATATGCATGAGATGGACTGTTGCTGTGATAATTATGTCATTGGTAAAATGAAAATTATTGAAACCAAAAATTGAAATTAAAAACAAATGATAAGTAGCAATCATTCATCAATTTTTGTAAAACATTTACTTTGAATCAAATGACCAGAAGAGTTTCACAGACCTTGCATTTTACTCCATTTATAAAGGAGCCAGAGGGCAGTATGCATTTTAATAGTTATGCAGGCAACGCACTTCTAAATGGTTGAAAGACAGAATTGAAGACAGTAAAATAAACTATACACTGACAACCTGACCAAAACTCTGATTGCATTAAACTCTTTGACATCACACGAAGACAACTGCATATTCAGAAATTTCTCAGTAAAATGTATGTGTTAAAATGGGCACAGCCGTTATGTATTTAATACGTTAGAGATGCTGGTGGATGATTTACTGTTACTCCTTTAAATGGTCACAGGTCAAACTCGGATTGCAACAGAAAATCCCACACTGGTATTCTCTAACACTCAAAGACACGATAATTATCAACCAAATCACTTTGTTCTTCGTCCGTTCATATATTGTTTATACAAGATATCATTTTTTGTAAAATATTAAATAAATTAAATAGATAAGACATGAAAAAACTGCCACCAGAGAATATTTTTTTTGACAAAGACACTCTTCTCAAACCTTACACCACACCTGCACTGTTACCAGAACTATAGTCGGTCAGTGTAAAGCCGGTAATCGGATTTGAGATGCAAGCTTCTCAGGACATACTCACAGTGCGAGGGCAAAGAAACGAAATACCTCAAAACAACTTTCTCCTCTACATTCCACTATCTAAATGATATACCCCTTTGAGTCTTTCTCTTAAAACCGTACTCATCACTGGCAAAACCAAAGGCTGCCATTTTTACTTCTATGGGCCCATTTGCTTGTGTATGAATCGGATTAATCATCTCCATGCAGCCATTTGACCTTCAATCCCGTTGTTCATTATCACATCATTTATATCTTAAGGAAGACGCACTAATATGGGTGCTATATCAAAGATCAAATATTTCCTTGCCTCGGGACAAAATTATCACTTTCTCTGGACCATCCAATGCTCTTGACACCAAGAAATATCCTGTTAATTAATACAAATTGCTAACAAGTATGCAGGATTATTTGAGCTAGGTCATAATTTACAATATATCTAATTCATGTGTATATATGCATAAATTTCATGAAAAAGAAATCGTCATAGATGTGGAGTAAAGATGTTAGGAATGACTGAATGATATAATAAGATGAATTTGCATCAAAATAAATTTATACTAGTAACATTGCAGGAATATCAACTTATGACATTGACATTGACTTTCAAACACCGAATATGATAATAACCAGGAAACACTAAGGCAGCTCTTACTTTGTCATTACGTTAATGCAAAATATTCAAAAAAATTCTGATCAAAACGAAAAATGCTAGAAAACTTCAGACATGATTAGCATAATGCAAGTAAAGCAAAATAATAATGTCTGCACCAAGTAACTGGTGTCACAACAAATGGAGACACAAGAGTGACCAATGATACAATTGGGAAGCCAGGCAAATAACTGGCATTACAGGAAAGGGGCCATAAGAGTGACCGGTGATATAAATGGGGAGCCATAAAAACAACTGGAGTTGCATATGAAACAAGGAAATGACTTGACCAGCCATGGTAATTTGGTAACAGCTTGAAAATAATTTGCATTCGAATCCATTCCAAAATGAATCCACAATCACATTTCCGTTTATCATTATGTTTCCTGCTTTTCAGATCTCCATTTCTCCACAACGCAATACTCATTTTATTTGTATGCATTCTGCTTGTTATTTCACTTTCATTCATTTTACATTCCATTTGAACTGTCTTTGTGACCCTGGTAAAATTATGTTTCCAAATCTGTATTTAATGTTTTAAATCCACATTGTAATTAGATCTTATTAAAAAGCATTTGAAATAAACTAAGTGTCGAAAATATAAAAAAAAATCTTCAACCATTTTCGTAGGACCCATGACAAAATTGATAATTTGATAGGATTGATGACAAAGATGACCCAAATTTAATAGGACTAAGGACAAAGCTGACCCCATTTAATAATACCCATGACCAGAGTGACCCAAATGAATAGGAACCATGACCAGGGTGAATCAATGTAATGTGGGTCATGACCTGAGTGAATAGGAACCACGACCAGAGTGAATCAATGTAATGTGAGTCATGACCTGAGTGAATAGGAACCTCGACCAGAGTGAATCAATGTAATGAGAGTCATGACCTGAGTGAATAGGAACCATGACCAGGGTGAATCAATGTAATGTGAGTCATGACCTGAGTGAATAGGAACCACGACCGGAGTGAATCAGTTTAATAGGTGCCATGACCATAGTGACCCAAATATTAGGATCCATGACGTAATCCACATTTAAAGAGGGGCAGTAGGATTTTAATGGGCTTTGTCATAGAGGAACACTTAATATATACAAATATTACAATCCTACTAATATTGGATATTTTTATTGTCCTGTTTGGATTAGGAATGTACCCTGATTGATGCCGTTTTTTTCCTTTCTGATAGTCATCTTTTTCTGGGAGGTAGACCTGGGTATGCTTATCTTGCCCTCTCGTCCCCCCCTGAATACTCCATCTGATTCTGATGTGCAAACAATTGCTGTTTTATTCTTCACTCTGTATACAATCTGTGATTGGCTAAATGAAATCTTTTTATATGTAATGTGTTTGGCACGTTAGAATTCGTGAATTCTTTTGCGACGCATTTGTTTTCTTAATGATCTAGTAAGGTCCAAAGTATGGAAAATGAAGATGATAAATACAATCGTTACAATCGGACCAAACGAATACAAATTAGTGTTTTTTTAACACTTGCAATTAAGCTGATCAGAGCACGATTAGTAGAGTTTTTGTTAAAATCTGGTACTGACCACTGGTGCTTAATGTTTGATCTCAAAATTTTATAATTTAAATTCTACATTTCTCCCCAATAAAATTCAATAGTTAGGTGCCGTGCACTTTTAGGGCATCTAAAATATTAATTCATTAGGTATATGTTGCATACGTCCTATCTAGATTCCATACTATATTTCCCTTTATAACAATCGGAACTTTTCTTTTCCTGATTACTCCAAAAACTAACCAATTGTCATACATAAGACAACAGGACAAAGCTATTTAAATCTCTCGCTTCAACAAAATGTCTGTTGGGAGACAGAATGACGTCTCAAAGATTTCTTATTTATAAATTATTTAGAAAAGTGATAGGCATCAAAAGTTTTGCTTTAGGCTCTTGTTAAGCTGACAAACGGATAAAAGCCACACAAATATTTAAAACTCTTAATAGAAAATGACTCCGTTGGACTATTTGTCTAATATATGTGCCAAGTTTAATTAAAGTTTGTTAAATTCTTTCGAAATTGTCCTCTGGAATTGTTTACTGGAAAAAGTAGTTAAAATTTCATAAATGATATTTTTGTTTTGTACCAGAAATGAAAATGTAGATAATGACAGACAAATGGAAGAAAACATTTCAAATATTGCTGCTAAGAAATTGTGAATATCAATAGATACATCTGGATCACTAGTTGACGATGAATATATAACTTTTGTATAGGACGTCTCAAACTGCTATGGAATTGTAATGAAACAAAGCATTCTACATTTCTCCCCAATAAAATTCAATTGTTAGGTGACGTAGCTCACACATTATTTTGAGAAATATTGAAGAGAGGCAGCTCTTTTTTTAAGCAGATCTGAGAAGTTAGATACAAATAAGGCTTGAATGCGTATTAGTAATTCGCCGTTGCACTGGAATGCTTTCAAACTTAAGCTTGAGCAGAAAAGAATCGACTGAAATCGGTTCACTCACGGATATCACCGATCAACATCGGATTAATTCATACATATACGAAAAATGACTGAGTTTCTCAGTTCGAGGGATAAAGGCCATGGCTCATAACGTGACGAAACGTCAATATTATCTGTGTGAAGAGTTGCCGATCACATATTAGCGATTCCTCCAGTTTCTTCACTGCCCTTCTTACCTTACAGAAATATCGTAGCGGATGTAAGGTAACTTATGAGAATTTGCTGTATACACAAAACAAAAATCATGTAGTTTAAGTGTACCTAAAAAAGAATAAATGAAAGAAAAGGCCTGTGTTCTGTACTTGTCCAATTCACCTCTGGGTGCAGCATTATGGCACCATACCTGGGTATACTCCTTTTGTAGGACTTCCACATCTACATGATCTTTACGACCTCATGGACATGCTCTTGTAAGTATGGACAGTACTTGAATAGTGCACAAGTCAAGAAATGAATCAAAATCGAGATCAAGTGATGACGTAAAGTGATACGGTTCTAACTATTGTCTACAAATGTATTGATTTATTTTCTTCCAGGTGTCATGAAAATCTATATCTTGCAACTTGCTGACATTTAGATGTTGTTATTCATAAAGTAAACACTCCGTTTACATAATGTAACATGACAATTCGCTCTTCTGTCCATATGTAAGCTTGCATTGTTTGCTGTGAATTATCTTTTATAAAAATACAATTTGTGACGAAATTAATGGTAAATGTTTGGAAAATATTATTCTGATTTTGCAACTCGTAACAAAGCCTCTTCTCATAAAAAATATCGTTAAAGTAAGAACCATCCTTAATTGATTACCCTCACCCACTGTATGAAATTTCTGACTGGAGTACTAAATACAAATATCCATGAAAATTCTAGTGAATACCTTTTGAGGAAATGACAAAATATCAAATGGCAAGGAAATAAGGATACATCTTTAAGCAAACTGCATCTGTTGTGATTTCTGTATAAATTTTTTTTAATGATATTGTCAGTATGCAATAAATCCGATTATCATTCACCAAATCATTTGGCAGACAATGTACGCAGTGTTGCTCATTGAGAGCTCGCATGCGTATGTGTGTATTGTGTTATGAACGCCTAAGGGAATTATTACAATAGTTTTTAGTAAAAAGTATTATGATTGAAATCTTCTCTAAAATTGAATTCTAAAGTAAATTTACATTAAATCATATTGAAAGCAATTGTACATTAAACAATAGTGAGATTGACATTTAATTTGTTTCGAGTCGCAGCAGGTGTGCGCTGTTTTGGTAAATCACACTAGTGTGAGCTAGTACATTCTCCTGCATTTGAAATGTTAACGTCAAAACAAATTTTAGACTCCATGACAAGCTGATAATACGCATTTATACAAGCTTTGTAATTATGTACTTGTGTTTAAAGGTTTGCACATTTCTGATTTACGCGTTTTTCTCGTTGGAAGGGTTAAGAGTTTTTTCTGATTGCATAGAGACTGCGTGTATAAATATAAAATCAGTCTGTCGCAGAGTCAGAAAAAGACTTCTCTCTCTCTCTCTCTCTCTCTCTCTCTCTCTCTCTCTCTCTCTCTCTCTCTCTCTCTCTCTCTCCATTACATGTAAAAATTGTTTGTGTCCATAAACTCTTTCAACTTTATGAACTTTTTAATGTTGAGATTTTCACTGTAAAAATTCAATCTATACTTGATATTTTGTAAATATTGTGAGTTCTTACTATTATAATGCAATGGAATATTTTATTGTTTCAAAGCATTTATATATCTAAAATGGTTGTTGCATTAATCGCAACTATTGAAATTATGCTTTTTTGAATTATTCGATATTCAAATACTAATGTTATATTCTAAAAGGTAGAAATTATACAAAGGTAGAAATTATATATATATATATATATATATATATATATATATATATATATATATATATATATATATATATATATATATATATATATATATATATATATATATATATATATATATATATATCGTGTATTTTAAATATAAAAGCTTTATAACGGTCACGTTCTGCAAGGCTGTGGGACCGGTAATATAAACGTGGGGCTTTTTTTTAAGGGTATTTGATGAGTGAACAACCGCCGCCAACCAAGGTCCAGCGATTATGTAAGTGGTCCGAACTCTGTTTTCGGATCTAACTTTGTAACTTGCACCTAAGTCTTAGACCTTGGTTGGAGATCAAAAGAAAGCCCGCAGGGTAAACGAGGCGAGTCTACCCATCACGTAGAACGACAAACAAAAACCCGGACAGTTCAGTTGATTAGGTCAGTCCCTCCGTATGCAATCGGAATTCTGTCCGGTGGTGGAGCTAAATCCTAGATTCCAAAATATTAATTGATGTCTGTCCAAAAATTAGTCAGTATATGCCTGGGCAGATTTGTGACGAGACATCGCTGTACGAATTATAATCCGTGACACTCCGCTCGTGAATTGGCGGGAAGAAGGAGGAAAGGAATATTGTGAACAAATAACAAAGAGCTTCAAAAGGAAGTCTTTTGGTGGACAACTTCCAGTATGAGGTACAAGTTGAGAGAGAGAGAGAGAGAGAGAGAGAGAGAGAGAGAGAGAGAGAGAGAGAGAGAGAGAGAGAGAGAGAGAGAGAGAGAGAGCACTTTTTGCAAGCTTTGTTTCCTTTTTAATGAAAAATGATACATCTTGTGATACATGATTGATACTGAATATATATTTGATTTATATTACATACAAATGCATATATTTGGCCTTTGAACGGAGTTCAGATTTACTACAAGCAGCTGTGTATTGACCTAGTGAATGGAGTGCACACATCACCATGTGCGTCCGTTACAAAATGTAGTACACTGCAGTAGTGGCTATTTACAATGACCTCTGCATATTGATAAGTTGATTGTTTTATTTTCTTGGTTTCTTTTTTCTCTACATTGATTAAATCAATGTAATACACACTTTTGATTTGAACATAAAAGATGGTTTTAATGATAAAAGAACAGTAGTAGTTACACTAGCTACGTCATTCACATTAACTCCATTCACATACTAGCACATGAAAATTAATGTGGAATAGAAACTGAGCCAATTGACGAACCAACAATTAAAAGATTTTAATATATGTACAGTTGATATAAGTCATTATTCTGCTTTAGTAACAGTACAACCGACATTAATTAATCTGTCTCCCCTCTCTCTCTCTCTCTCTCTCTCTCTCTCTCTCTCTCTCTCTCTCTCTCTCTCTCTCTCTCTCTCTCTCTCTCTCTCTCTCTCTCTCTCTCTCTCTCTCTCTCTTCCTTTTGTTCGGTTTGACTTAACTTTACCATCATTCATATATCAAAATATATCGTTGAATGTTACAAAAAGAAATCCTCTAGTTGGTCATTTCATAGATTATGTATACAACTACAATAACTTAATGAAATATGCAGTTTTGGTGCATTCTCTCTCTCTCTCTCTCTCTCTCTCTCTCTCTCTCTCTCTCTCTCTCTCTCTCTCTCTCTCTCTCTCTCTCTCTCTCTCTCTCTCTCTCTCTCTCTCTGATAATATAATTCACTAAACTACTTTTATATTGCAAAGAGCAGCACACATAATAGTTCGGAATCGTGCGTCTCTACATTCACTTTTCAAAACTTCTTGTAAAGTTTTCTTTTAAAAATCTCAAATGTGGCAAAGAGCAGCTGAATAATGGAACCGAATGGTGCTATATTTATATTTTTAGAATTCGTGAACTAATTTATTTTTTTTAAAATTTGTTTGATAATGGAAAGAATTATAATAAATTAAAGTAAAACCATCTGTAGCACTTTGTCTTTTGTCTCAATTTTAGAGACAAAAGTTGTACAGGGATCAAGCCAGTTTTAAGGCTGTTTGTTTGTTGAAGAGGCTCTTTTTTAAAAAAAATAAATTCAAAAGTTCAGATTCTGTACCCCAACAATGCAAATTAATTATTGAAAAACAATCGTACTATAAATATATTATTTCTAATCAAAAGTAAACATTTTTTATCATGATTCGAACATGATTTTCAGTGTGATTAGTTTGGTTTTAGTGACAAAATAAGTTCCGAAATGAAGATTGTGATGAGAATAAGAAAACCTTTAGGAAAGATTAATATTTTAATGTCGTTTTACCTATAAACTTATGGTTATATGTTATTGATGTTGCTCTCATGTATATTAAATTCGTAAGTTCTTAGAGATATCGTAGGAAAAAATAGACGTTTGTGAGGTGCGTCAAAATGGGTGACGTATATTACGATCCATACTCAAATGTGGTCGAATGTACGAGGGAATGTATCATTGTCATTTCTAATCCAAAAATAACTAATGTTTCTAAAGTAATGAAAGATAATACTAAAATGTAGATTTCTTACATCGTGAAAGGAAATACTTCAGTGCGTCAAAACTGGTGTTAAAGATGACTGCCCAACCTGTTGTACTGTGTGCGTTTTTGTTTTCGTAAGTTACTATAAATAACTTATATCTGCGAGAAAGTACTCTGTTTTAGAGAACGATTAAAATTTCGTTGCTAACATACAGCAGCAGGGGGGGGGCGAACCCTACAAAATTTTGCGACAAAATCGATTAAAGCCTCAGAATGCCAAATGGAGCCTTCCTACGAAATCTCATATTTTAACCAAAAAAAAAAAATAAAGACCCCATTTTACAAATGGAGCCTTAGCGATTTTATCGTAAATACATTGTCATAACCACCCTCAAAATTACTGCCATCTACGTCGCAAATATGTTGTCATCTCGCCCTCCCCCTGCTGCTGATTAATACAAATTATTTAACCAAATTTTGATCCAGGCCCAATACGAAAAACGGCCCGAGGGCGTGAAAATTAAATTGTTAAAAACCCAAAATGGGACGAGCGAAAAAAGGGAAATTTTTTTAAACCTTTAAAGTCCATATCGGAAAAACCCCATGTCTCCCAAAAATTTTTCTTGGGTAGGTTACCCAAAGGGCCTTAAATCCGCAAAAAAAATGCAGTTCCTCGCAAACCCCCTTTTGGGGGGAATTTGGTTTTCGTTGAGTGCCCATAATCACTCAGTTTTTAAAAATCCCTCCCTGTGAAAATTTCTAGGGGGTTTTTTTGTTAAATCTAAAAATTAACATCATGTCCCACAGTTTTTTATGTCTCCCCGAAAATTTTTTACGTGGGCACTTTTAATTCGTAAAAAATAAAACCCCCTTCCCCTTTTTTCTAAACCTTTTTATTTTTATTTTTTTAAAGCCCTTCATAGCCCCCTTTAAACTTTTTACAAGGGGCAATAAAAATAATTTACCCCATTTCCCTAAACGCTTTAAAATTGCACAAAAGGGTTTTTAAACCCACCCAGAGGGCCCCGTTTTTGGAAAAGGGCCCGTTTGGGAAGCGCGCGTGGTTTTTTAAAAACCGGTTTTTCTTTTACCCGCGAAAAACCCCTTTTTTCCAACCCTATTTTAAAAATTAAAGGTTTTATTGGGGTTAAATTTTAAACCGCGCCTGTCCCCGACCGCCCCCAAAATTACCCCTGCCCCCCAAAGGCCAAACGCTCCTGGTGGGTAACATGGGGTAAAAAAAAATTTTGTTTTAAAAAAAAAACCAACTCGGGGGGGAATTCCCAAAAACCCTTCCCCCCCACCGGCCCCCCGGGAACCCCCCCTTTGGGTCATAATAACCCCCCCCGGAAAGAAAAGGGGACTCCCGAAATTTTGTTTTTGTTTTTTTTTAAACCTTGGGGGGCCCCCCCGGGAAAACGAGAAGATACCCCCCACCCCCCCCCCCCCTAAATGAGCAAAATCAGCCCCCCCCCCTGCCTTTGGTGGTTCCCCCCCAAAATTTCCTATTTGAAAAACATTAAAAGGAAAAAATTGGTTTTTGGAAAAAAGGGAAATAAAACAATAAATTTGGGCAACAAAGCTTTTCGGGGAAAGGAAAATTTTATGCTTTAAAATTATTCCCGGAAAATTTTAAAAAAAAATTGGCCTTATTTGGGCAGTTTTTTAAGCTATGAAGGCAATTTGGTTTTAGGGGCCTGGAAAATTAAGCATTAGGGGGGGGTTTTTTGGGAAATAAACCCCAAAAAGGTATTATTTCCCCCGGGGAAAGATACCTGCGGGAAAGGGCCAGAATTAAGTAAAACCGTAAGGGGGGCAAAAGTTGAAAAAAGTTCCACTGCGAAAATTGGTTTTTTCCCAAACCCAACCCCCCCTATAAAAAAAAATTTTAAATCACCCCCCCTTTTTAAAACAAATTAATTAAGTTTTTGTTGATTTACCCAAAACCCAAGGGAATTTTTAATTTTTTTTTAGCGGAGTTTTTTTTTTTTACCACTCCCCCATGTTCCCAAGACGCCCAACTGTAGTTGAAAATTGCGGAGGCTTTTTAAAAAAAAGGCCAAAACCCCCATTTGAAAACCCCCAAATCCCCTTCGGAAGTCGCTTTGCATTTGGAAGGGAAAAAATTTATAGGCATCCCTCTGGAGACCAAACCCTATTCCCCAAGTACCCCCAGCCAAAAGGGGAGTTTTCAAAGGGCGGGGGTGTTTATCAACAAGGAAAAGGGCCATAAATGTTACAATTTACCGGGAAACGGGACTTTTAAACTTCGCGTTTAAAAAAACGGGAAAACCCCAAAGGCCAATTTTTTGGGGAAACAAAATTTAAACCCCCCAAACCCCCCCCTTAAAAAAAACCCCCCCCCCCCCCCCCCCCCCCCCCCCCGGGTTTATTGGATATCAATCAAAAAATTCCCCCAACCCCCCGGGAAAAAAAGGGTTCCCCGGGAAGGGTCCCAAAGGTTACCGTGGATTTTCCCCCAACCCGGTTAAAAAAACCGGAATTTACTCGAAAAATTTTAAAAACCAAATTTTGGCAAATTAAAAAAATATATCCCCAAAGAACCCCCCAAACCCCCCGGGTTCCGGCACCCAGCCCCCACTCCTCAGTGTTTTTCCCTGAAAGGGGTTTTTTAAATACAAACCCGGGAGAACTTGAAGGTGGTAAAAGAAGAGTACTGCCCCTTTTTAGGGGAGTGTTACTACGTAAAAATTTAAAACTGAACGGACCACGGGTAGACCCCCAAATTTTTCCGTTTGGGTTTTTTTTTTAAAAAAAAGGGGGCCCCACCTTAGCTTTGGTTTTAAACCGAACAACTACAAGTCTTTCCGGACGATCCTAAAATTACCCCCAACAGGGGTTTTAACAACCCGGGAGTCTTTTTCCTAAGGGAATAAACATCACTTTGTTTCTGACATGACCAAACGGGTTATTTTTTCTGTCACGGTGACTTGTCGAGGGCCCTTTTTTTCCGAAAACTCCCAGTGCTTTAAAATTTCAACTGACCCCGTGATTTTTTTGTTGTTTCTTTTAATGCTTATTACTTCAGCATCAAAAATCAAATTCTCGTTTTTTTTTTTTTTTTTGTTTTGTTGTTTGAAACCCAAGGAGTTTTTTTATTAATGGGGGCTAATATCATGCAATCATTGTTTCCATTAAAACAAAATCGGAAAAAATCCTTCGAAATTAAATTTTTCGTCGTTCCCCTTGGACCCCTGGAGATAACAAAATTTGACCTTTTAAATTTTGTTTATCAACTACCCAAAAACCTTTGTATCCGGGATGGTTAACCCTTGTAGGGTGTATTGTTTTTACAAAACCCAAGCGTCCATGGTGATTTTCAGGCAAAATGCATTTTTTTCACATTGATATAAAAAAACTGCAAAATATCTTTTAAACCCCTTTAAATCGTTTTTTCCCCGTTCTGGCCCGGGGAATTTTCAACTTCAATTTTCGCTTTCGGTACCAAAGGGGCATAACCCAACGGAAACGGGAAAACCTTGGGGAAATTTTTTTTTCCTTGGTAGCCCAAAACAACTTTTTCGGAAGGCGCCCGCGACAATTTTTTCTATTTTGCTACTAAAAAAATCATTTGGTCCCCTTTTTCCCCCCCAAAAAATCTTCATAGGTGTTTCAGAAAATTAAATTTCCCCCGCGCTACTTCACATTGATTTTCTATGGGGTTTGAAATCAAATTTTATTTTTTAAAACCTAAAGAAACTCCCCAACGAGTGTTTTATACCCAGTATCAATTTCTTCGAATAACAACAAACCCCTTTTAAAACCCAATTATGCAGATTCTACCCAAAAAAATGGTGGTGGTTGCCCATGACGTCGCCCAATATAACTTTTATATTTTTTTTTGCAAAAACCAATCAGAACTTTTTTTAATACATCTTCTGAAACAGTACACCCTTCTTTCCCAAATAAAAAACCAAAAGAAAAATTTTTTTCCCCCATTCCCCTCGGGGGCCCCAAAGGGCCTCGCCCTTGTATCAAAAAAAAACAAAAGATACGTGAAAGGGCTTAAACATTTTTTGTTTTTTTCCCCTCGCTATCAAAGGGTTTGGGGTGAGTACAATATGGCGTTCTCTCCGATAAAATTTTCTATCACACGTTTGTCTTTCCAAAACCCCAAACCTTTTAAAATGAACTGTTTTAACCCAAAAAAACAAAATTGGATCTGATTTCGGGGGTGCTTTGGACATAGAAATTTTCCTTCGGTTTTTCCACTGATAAAATTTAAAATCTTTTTTCCCGGGGAAACTGTTTTTAAATCTAAAAGGCCCTGCGTTTCAGAAAAAATCTCATTGTATTTCCTTTAATTCGCCGGGCCCCCAAAAGTCTCTTCCCCCCTATTAGTAAATTAGTTACCCTTTGATAATTTTTTATCGACATAAAATGAATAAATTTGGCAACCCCAACTGTTTTACCTTGGAAATCTATTTATAAATTGCAAATAAATTATAGAGGGCCTAACCCGGAAAATAGAACCCCAAAAATTAGTATGCGAGTTTTCTCCATCACTGTAATTTCCCAATTCAAACCTAACTTTTTTTTAATTAAAACAAGGGGCTGTTTTCCCCTTTGTATTATTTTTTTCTCTGTTTTTAATAAAAAAAGTGTATGGGCATCATCAAAAACCCAAATCGTGAGGATTTTTCTTTTAAAGTTGAATTTTTTTCCCCCTTTTTGAAAATTTTTACCTTTTTATTTTTGGGCCGAACCTTTTTTTCACAAATTCGTTAAATTAAATATCTTTTTTGACCTTTCAATGAGGTATTTCCTCGTCAGTTTCAAAAAGGTTTTTCTAGATTTATCGATTATCAAAAGGTTTTCGGTTTTGGTTTAACCAACTTGGTTTTTTTTTGAATGAGAAAAATTCGTTTTCGCTGACAATCAACGAACTAACTTTTTTTACAATAAACAAAATTCGCAAAAACTATTGGAAACCCACATCCTTTCTGCCATGGGTCTCCCCCAAATCCAAACATAACAAAAACGGATAAAGTCCTTCAGCAAATTTCCCTGTACAAACCGGGGAAAAAAAACCGGGTAAAAAATAAAAACAGGCATTTGGCCATTAATAGCAACGCGATCATTTTGTTTTTGGGAGGGCCAAACCTTTTAAAAATTTCCCCCAACCGGGAAACCCAATCCAAAAAACTTCTGGATCCAGGCAACGTATCAACTAAATATCATTTTTAAAATTTTTAACTTAACTTTCCCCTAGCCCCGCCAGGGATAATTTTCCCAAAAAACAGTGGTTTGAACACCCTTAAAAAAAATTTTTTCCCCGTGTTTTTTTCCCAAATTATTTTTTTTTTTTTAAAAAGGAGCGCAACCGTGGAATTTTTAAAAAAATTTTAAGAACCCCTGTTCCCCCCCCCCCCCCGGTAAAGTCGGATTTTTATTAAAAACCTTTTTTTTTCCACTGAGCTTTTTGGGCTAGATTTTTCCCACCCTATTATTTTAGACTTTCAGAAACGATATAATTCACCGTTGGGTTTTTCAAAAAATTGGGAATAATTTAAATTTTTCCTTTTCAAAATAGAAGACCCATACTGATCCAGGGTCTTTTTAAAACACAAACTACCAATTTGAAAATCGAAAATCTTTCCCCAGTGAGAATGCCACCCGGGGAAAATTTTCCGGGGATATATTTTCACTGTTCCCTGTCTCCGGGAATTTGTAACCGGGGGATTCCAGGGTGTTGTTTAATGATCAATAATTTTGTTTGGGAGGGGCCCTTTTTTATTGATTTTTTTTTCGTTAATACTTCGCCATTTTATGGGTTTTTAAAACCCGGTTATCAGAAATCCAACGATTTTTTCCAATCAGCTTTTCGGAAATATTTGGTTTCCTTTCCTTTTTCCAACTGTTACTCCCATTGACTATTTTTTTACGTTTAGATGGGGGAAATTTTTTCCCCAGGGAGGGCTTTTGGGAAAAGGTGTTCTAGGGGAATTTTTGGGTCCCCACAAAATTGAGGGGTTTTTTTTCCCATTTGACTTTGCCTGTTTTCTTTGGTCCCGGGGTTTTTCAAGGGCGGGTTTCTTTTTTAAAAACGGATCCCATCCCATAAAAAATTTTTTGTTTCGGGTCCCGTTTTTTCATAGTATTTTATCAATTCCAGTTAACGGGGCCCTGGTCGGGAATAAACAGCTAAAAATTACTGTTTTTATCTTTGGAATTGGCTCAAATTTGGGTTCCTTATAACCCAATCCCCCCCGTTTCCCAAATTAATTTTTTTCACTTGAAAAAAACCCCGTTTTTTGTAAATTTGGGGAAATTTTCTAGTTTGGGGTTTAAATCATTCGTTTTTTCCATCAACAACCCCATAAATTTTAAAATTTTGACCGGTGTGTAAAGGCGCCGTCCTTTTTTAAACTAAATGAACAAAATCTGTTTTTTTCTAATCAGACTTCTATTATTTTTTTTTCGTTTTTGGTAAATCTTCGAGGGTTCTATCAAGTTTTGAATTTAATATTTTTTCCAAAAGGTTTAATTGCCGATAATCTCTTAAATTTCCCTTCATTCAAAAAAAAAACCAAACATTTAAATAGAAATTTTTGTTTTTATATAATAAATTCTTTGAAAAGGGCTTATGATTGGATCAGAAACCCCATGAATAAATTTTTTTGTAGGGGTAATTCTGGGGAAAAATTTACAGAGGTCAAAAAAATTCGAAAAAGGCCCGACCCCATCCCAAAAAAATTGTGGGGGGGTTTTGCGGGGAAACAAAATTATTATAAATTTGGTGGGGGTAAGCGGTTTGAAAATTTAAAAAAGTTATTATGATAAACGAAAAAAAAAAAACCTTTATCTTTAAACCCAAAAACCTGACTCGGGCAAAGACAAAATCAAAAAACCCCTTAAAGGGTACTTTAACAGATTTAAATTAAAGAAAATAATGAATTAGACAAATAGAAATATTATTTAAATGGAGCAAAAATTTCAACCCCACCAAACTGGGAATTTTAAAATTCGCTGAGGGTTGATTTAGACACTGTAGCCTAAAAAAAGCCAAGGTTGTGGGTTAAAAATCAAGATATTTGAAATTTACTGCCTGGAAGAAAAAACTATTTTTTTCCCAACAAAAATTTATATATGAAGCATTTTTGGTTTAAATTAAAGAGGGTAATGTTTTTAAAACATTTTAACTCTAAAACCTTTAAAAAAAAAACAACCCCGGTTTTCCCAAATTTTACAATGCTTTTCCCTCAAAGAGAAATAAAAAAAGGGGAAAGACAGGGAAATACTCAAAACCGGACGAAAAGGGGTTAAATCATTTGAACAACGACGAATGAAGAAAAATGTTTTCTTTCCCAATGAATGCTGGGGAAAAAATTTTGGGGGGAATTTTATGCCTTAAATTTACAAAAAAGTTGCTGAAGGGATTTTTTCAAACGCATCTCAAAAAAAAGGGGACAAGAAAAAAGGGTTTTCCTTTTATAAAAATTTTCAATAGTGTGTTTGCATTTTGGGCCCTTTTTTTTGCATGTTTTTACAATTCAAACCAATTACCATGGGGGGAAAGAAATTGATTTTCCATGGGGAAAAACGAAAAAACGTTTCCCCGGGGGAAATTTACATTATTTTCATATATATTTTTTTTTTTCAAAAACTTATTCGCAATACCCACGCATACATGTATTAAAAGTAAATGACAGTAGCTGGGAAAAGCCCGGGAAAAGCCACCTAAACAAATAGTAATATGGGTTTTTGTACCGAAACGCGCGTTTGTAACACAAAAACATGGGGGTTTAAGGTTTTTTAATAGATTTTTTTAAAAAAACCCCAATTCCCTACGTTAAAAGGCGCGTTTTGTTTTGTTTGGGAAAAAGAAATTACTTTGTAATTAAAAAAAATTAAAAAAGATGTTTTGGTGGGTTTAAAATGAAAAAGGGTTACAAAGTAATTTAGTTTTTTTTAGTGTGGTATGTAATAAAATTATCAATGACAAGAAAAATATCATTCCCGAACCATTCAAGAAATGCAGGGCCTGAAAAAACAGGATCCCCCCTGGGCAGAGGTTTTTCTCATGTAAAACCATTATTTTTTAGATTATTTAACGAAAATTATAGAAAAATTTAAAAAAAATTCTATTTTTTTAAAAGTTGGGATTTTTTGTTTTTAAAATTTTTAAATTTTAAAAATTTTGTTTCCATTGAAATTTCTAAAACAATTTTCCCCCAATTTGAAATGTAGGAAAAAAAAAAACAAAAACCCCGCTTTTAATTTTGATACGGTTTATTACACCTTTTAAAAAATATGAAACCTTTAAAAATTTGGGGCTTTTTTAAACGAAGCCCCAAATTTGCCCAATCAAAACTCCCCAAAGCCATTGACATGGTGTGGGTTGAAAATTTTTTCCCCTGCAAAACCCGGTTTAATTTCTTGGGGTTTCTTTTGAATTTGGTTTGATTGGGTTTGTAAAAATCCGCCCAGTCGTTTTTTTCCTTTGTTTAAACGTTTCCGGGAAATGGCCCCTTTTCATCTCATTGTAATATAAAACCCTCCTTTTATCTCATTGTATATTAACCCACCATATAATGCTGGTATATATTTAAATAATATTTACCTCCTATTTTGTAAGACTGTCCCCAGTATATATAATATCATCCAATTTCGCCCTTTTTAATTTTTATATAAAAAATCAAACCATATAACGGGATTGTATATATTCTCCATAAAAAGGGTTGTATATATATCATTCCCATTAATCTTCATTGATTATATCACCTAATAATCGCAAATTTTTTATATTTATCCTATAAATCGCCCTTGTAATATTCTCCTATATAAACGCATTTTAAAAATATAATCCCTTTTTAAACGCATTATTAATATATAAATTTTATATATAATATAATTAATTTTATATATAATAATATATTATATATAATAATCATCCTAATGTAAAGGTACTGTCCCCTTGGGGGGTACCAAGGGGTTCCAAAAAGGGGTTGGTTTTTCCCCGCCCCCCCCTGGGCCCTTTTACGTCGTTTTTGGGGCGAAAAAGGTTTCCAAAAAAGCTTCATGTTAAAATGTTCAATGTTTTAAAGAAACACTTGGTTTTCACGCTAAAACCCATTAACCCTCCCTTTAACTCGATTGGGGGGTTTAAATATTGTATAAGTTTTAATGTAAACCTTTCCCTTTCCCCGGGAAATCGAAAGAGGAAAAGACAGGGGGTTTTAAATGTTTTTGTTTTTTTTTTTTTTTATAAAAAAAATTTTAAAGAAAGAAAAAACATTTTTTAATAAAATTCAATAAAAGGAATTTTAAAAAATTAAACTATCATCACAGAAAAAACCAAAATTTTAAAAAACAAGGAATTGTACTTTCTGAAATTTTTTTTAAAAGAAACAGACTTCACAAATAAAATACAAATTTAAACATGGAAGAAAATTTCCCCAAACCCAAAATGTAATTTATGATAAAAAGAATCCCCCCAAAAAAGGGGAAATGTTTTTTTTGTATAACCCTTTATTTAATTTATTTTATTCGGGGGTATTTTGTATATTTTAAGCAATTTTGAAAGAAACTCGGGGGAAAAGTACCAATTCGGTAAAAAGATTGCTTTGAAAGTGAAATTATAAGACGTTTGATTGATCAAGCAATTTAAAACCCCAATTGAAAAAAAGTTAATTTTCCCAAAAATGACATCAGAAACATTTAAAAACCCGACTAAGGGCCCCGAAGGTTAGAAATTTTGAAAAAAATTTTTATTTAAGGGGATTTAGTGCGAGATTAAAATACAAATTAGACAGAAGCGCAGACTGACTTTTATATTGGGGGGTGAACACCCTTTTTTCTCCTGTAACAAAAAAAAACTAAGATATGAAATTGGGAAAAAGAAAAGGCTATAAAAACGGGGGAAAATCCCTTTAAAAAAAGGAACAGTACCCATTTAGATGTGCTGGGGAAAAAATTGCTACAGAGACTGAAAAAACCGGAGGAAATAAAACAGCTACAAAATCAGCGAAAATACAAAAAATGGGTAATATTAAATTGGGAAAACCCGTTAAAAAAGAGTTCCCTTTTTTTAATATTTACTGAGGGCGGGTATAAAGAAATCAAAAATTTAAATTGGGCCCAAACCTAAGACTATTAAAATTTTGACTCCCCTGTAAAAAGTTTTTTATAACAGGGAGAAATTTTTAAAAAAACGAGGATAAAAAAAAAAACAATAAAAAGAGAAACAATGGGGGGTTGGGTTTTTAAAATTAATTTAAAAAAAACCGGGGAATTTTAAAAAAGGATAAATTGGGGCAAACTTTTAAATTGGGGGTTTTTTAAGTATGGGAAAAGAAAACAAAACAAAAACAACTAAAAGAACAACCCAAAAAAACAACAAAAAAAAACAACGAAAAGAAAAAAACAACAACGAAAAGAACAACAACCCCAAAAACCCAAAAGAACAACAAGGGCGAGGTCGAGGGCAAAGGGCGACAATCTCCCGAAATTCAAAACGTTTCCCGGGAACCCGCTCCAGAAATCAAAAAGTTTTTCGGGAAACCCAAAAATTCTTCAGGAGAGGGTTTTGGAAATTCTCATCAGATTCTCCTATATTCCCCAGAATTTTTTTAAGGGTATACAATTTGGGGGTTTTTGGGGGGAAACGCCCGGGGAAAAACTCAGTCGAAATAAAAATAATGAAGCATTTGAATTTCGAATTTTTTCCAAGGGGGATAATTGGAAATTTAAAACTATCGAGAACTTTGGTTAGGGGAAAAAACGGAATTTTCCCGGGGTTTAGGGGTTTTTTATAAAGGTTAAAGGGGAAAGCGCATTTAAAATTACAAAGTAATTTTTAAAAAAGATGAAGTTCACTATAAAACCCAAAAAACTTAAAAAAACGGTATTGGTAAACCAAAATTCCCCTTTTTAAGGGAAAACCCATGGAGCGGCCCCTTTGGGAAAACCCATAGCGGGGGGGTTTTTCACAAAATGCCCCAAAAGTAGCACCAAATTTCAAAAAATTTTGCGAAAGAAAAACCTTGATGTTTTTCTAATAAGGGGGTTAAAAAGCTGTTGGGGGATCTTTCCCGGAAAAAGGGCCTTTTTTTCCGCAAAATAGAATAAGCATTGGGGAAATCTGGGTTCGGCCCAAAAACCACCACAAATGGGTTTTTAAAACCCCTACCTTTAACAACCAAAATTTCCGCAAATGGCATAAAGTGTTTAAAAAGCATTTGGGAAAAAAAACTACCCATTTGCAATGACTTTCCCCGATATTTTATTTGCAAAGGGAGATAGCGGGAAGTGGTCAGGAAAAAATCGAAAAAAAGTAACAAAAAGGGAAAAAGATAGCCATTACTCTTTTGAAAAAAATAACGTTTTTGTATAAATGGGATTTTAAAAAAAAAGCTGATCCAGCGTTTGGGTTGGCAGCCCGGAAATAAAGATGATTTTTAAATTTAAATACCCTATTATGCCTATCCCCCAAGAGCCTTAAACAACGGGGGGGAGGGGAACTTTAAGTTTAAATTTCAAGTTGATACTTTTTGCCGGGGAGGGGGTTATTTTGAAAACAGTTGTAACAAAAGTTGCAGCTGATACACCCTATGGGGATAACCCAAATTCCAGTTTGGGTTTTGTAAATAATGGGATTATGGGCATTTAAAAAAGGGCAAGAAACATTGTGGGAAAAAAATTAAAAACAATAGAACAAAAAGTTTAATGAAAAAAAACCTAACGGACTTGGGGGTTATCTGATGATTAATTAAACCCGACGGCTGGTCCCTCTAGGAAGGGTTTTCTAAAGAACTTTGGGTCATTGCGCCATATTCAGGTTTAAATACGAAATTTTCGGAGCTTTCTGCAGAAAACTGATAACACTCCGCTAATCTAGACGTTTAAGGGTAGACCCGCCCCTGAAACGACCTTTTAAAAAAAAGGGCAATGGGAATTTCAACTAGGGTTTGCAACACAAAAAGGAACCTTGAAAGGGCAGCATCGAGGTTTTTTTTTGCTATTCCCTTTCATCACATATTGGGTTTTTTTAGAAAAAGTCAGAAAAAATCATCTAGGGGCAAAGCTTTTTGTTGTGTTTTTTTCGAAAGGAAAAAGACTATGCAATCTGGCGGTTTCTAATGGGTTGTTTAAAGGTAAAGTCATTTTAAATAAAAATTGGGTTTATGGTTTCCCCCTGACATCAGAGTTACAATAGAGCAACAAATTTCTATTTGTTTATGGACAAAAGGTGGAAAATCCTTTTCTTAGTTTGGGAACCCAACCCAAACTGGGAAAAAAGGATAAGGGAGAGGGGAAAATTTACATGGCACTTAGCATCCCAAAAAAAGGGGTTTAGCCCACGTCAGACTTTATTTTCTTACAGGATGCAAATCGGGGGGTCGTCAAACTAGTTAAGAATTTTGATAAATTAAAAAATAAGTGAAGTTTCGTTAAGGGAAAAAACGGACAAAAAGACCGCAGAGATTTTACAGTGAATTTTGAAAACAACACATAGCCTGTAAAAAAACCTAGAATATTTCGATATGGGGCTGATCAAAAAATTTTATTGGTTTTTCAAATACGCAAATTTATTTTGAAAAACACTATCCCATTTATTACTTTTTTTTTGGAAAATCGGGCATATGAGCAAACTGTTTTGGGATAATTTCTTTCCAACGGGTACAAACCCCCGGGGGTACAAATTTTTAGGCATTGCTTTAAATTTTCAGTGTTTAAAACAAGTTTTTTTTGAAAGGGAATTTTGGGGGACGAATGGAAATTTTTAGGGACCCAAATAGAAAACATGTAGTTAGGATTTTCACAATAAGATCAATTAAAAGTGTAAATTACGTTTTAGAATAGAATGACGTATAGTATTGTTAATGTCCAGTTGACTGATGGTCAGGTCAAGAAATTGAAATCAAAGTCGGCTAAAGAATGTGGAACCACAATAACGCTGAAACCCACTCAAATGTCCGGTGGTGCACATAAATTATCATTGACAGATCGTCAAATAAAACATTTCAATGATGCGCTAAAGAACAAACGAGGAGTTCAAATTGATTTTTCGAAAGCAGCAATTGCCAGTATGATAAAATCCGGTGGTATATTCCCGCTGTTAGCTGCTATTCCAGCATTGATTGCAGCGGCTGCCCCAGCGGTTGCAAAGGCAGCAGCGTTAGGAGCCGTTGGTACTGCTGCAGGAATGGCCCTGAAAAAAGCTACTGGGAAAGGCTATAGAAAAAGGAAAGGGTCTAAGACTACCAGGAACCCCGACAAGGGCACGGGCCTAAGAATACCAGGAACGGCTTATTAGTGGAAAAATCCCTAGGATTTTCACCAATGTCCAATTTTGATTTAATTGATGCTGTAAAATCATTATCAATAAAAAACTTTAGAGGAGTTTTCATGAGAGATCAATTACCGTCAAAACCAATGAAAAATGAAACGGGTATTATCAATCTTGATAACAGCAGCGGAAAAGGAACTCATTGGGTCGCATATGCAATTGATCCACGTGGAATTGTCTATTTTGATTCATATGGTTTAGCTCCACCAAAACAATTCATGCGATATGTATCCACAATAACAAAATCATCTCCAATTTTTTATTCCACGCTACCAACACAACAGTTAAATGATCCACCGATATGCGGTCGTGAAGTATTAAACGTCCTTGCAGAGATATCTAGATTTCCAAGGAAACCACCACAAGTTGTTGTTAATGAATATACTAGTGGGCAATGGCAAAAACGATAGCGTTATGATTTAGAAAAACGTTAGCGTTTTCGTATAATGATTGATATTTGGGGACGACCTTTATCAGAGTAAAAAAAAAAACAGAAACCGATAGTAAATTAGCTGTCGAAAATGTAAAAAAAATAATCGAAGATGAAATCGCCGAGACATTAAATTTGTCAAGTGTAGATCCTGGGGAAATAGTTGTATTTCAAGATCGACAGGGCAAATTGAAATCTAGTAATGTTTCATTGGATGATGTCTTAATACGAAGACGTGACGTCGTTGAAGATACAATAGTGTTATATTCAAATGATGGAAAACTCAAACCAGGTGTACTTGTTTCTACAATCACAGATGCATTAAAAAATTTAGATGAAGAACTTGAAAAACATAACAACGTATACTTCCCTTCGTAGAAATATTATCAATAAATTTTTTGGAACACCAGCGGTAACCTCTCCATCTCTCGCTGAAATTAAATCCAATTTTGATGAAATTAAATCCAATATTAAAAATATTAATGATGCTGGATTTAATATTATTAGAGATAACATTAGTAATATTAAAAAATCTATCGAGGATATTACAAAGTTTAAAACAGACAATCTTCCGCTACTTGAAAAAATAAAGATTCCTCATGAGAGGAATATCATAAATATGGTATACACAGTTCTCTCTGGATCATTAGATTGGGAACCTAACAAGAATACAATAACTCTCACTGTGTCAAACCCGGGTATTTATCGATTAACAATAGTGTCACTGAACCAGTTTAATATATCATCATCGACTTCATATGGATACAACAACGTGATTTCAACGACTATTGACGTGAGTGAATACAAACGATTTACAATAACAAGCACTGATCCTAATTTAAATAAGACATCATTTGTATGGTACATGGAGTTTGTAGCTGATCTAAATTAGAATTTTTAACAATTAGAAACCACTTGAGATTTTAAAATAATATGATTCCATCATCACAATATCGCTATGATACCGTCAAAGAGTTTTTAACGAAACTCAAAACACTCATTGATGAGTATGAAATAAAAATTAAAAAGTATCGCAGGAGAATTACCGCGATTGATGTTACAGTATACTCGGTATCTGGTATAATGGCCGGTGCTGGTATTATACTATCTTCAGTAACAATGGTAGCTCCGATTGCTGTCCCAATTGCTATTTCCGCGGTGACAACATTTGCTGGAATTGCAAATGCTATTACTAAAAAAATATCATCCTGTTCTCAAGAAAAACTTAACGACTATATAGTAAAACATCAAGCAGTATCTAACGGTTACTCACAATTATCCTCGTTGATGTCATCATCGATTGATGATACGATAATTACCGAAGACGAATTCTCCGTGATGATACGTAGTTATGATACTACGATTAAAAAGGCTAGCGTTTTTTCATCTATTGCAAAATTAGACATTGTAAATAATAATAATAATGTCGCAAGAGATTCAACTACTTCAGCGGATAGCAGAACAAACCCTAAATTCAGTGTGAATTTTCCTTCCCCTGTTTCAGTAAAAGAAATCGCGTTAGCAAAATTACGAGTGTATCATAGTTGGCCTAATATTAGATCGGTTCCATTTGGTGGTCAGAGACCTAATAATTCTCTGGTATTTGCATATAGAAATAAAAAAGATGACACTCCAGATTAGAACGTTGTTTCAATACCAACTGGGTCCTATCAAATTGAGCAAATTAATAATGAATTACAACGTAGAATAAAATCCATTACTAGAAGGGAATCAAAAATTGCGATAACAGTTCATGAACCAACATTATCATCTACAATTGAAACAAGCTCTCCTGTGTATGTTGTAGTTATTTATAACAGTTCAATAAGAACAGTATTAGAATGGCCCGAAGATCCACCTAGAAATGCTGGTAATTCCACGCCCGAGCCTGTAAAATCTGATTACGTCACTGATGAAATAGGACCTGAAAATCCATCAAAAACTTATAAAAATTCGAGGATATAAACTTCACAAAAAGATATCGATATAAGGATCAATATGATGAGGATGCATGGATAATTCCACTTTTTAATGATTATATTATACGAGAGGACAAAATTTTGGAAATGCATGATACAAGTCCAACATTTGTAGATATTAAAAATCACATCCTTGATAGAATGAATAATGATTTTTTGTTGTTATTACCCTCGTTAAGATCTGGCTTTCTTACACAAGCTGAGTTTACTAGTGTAGTCGCTGCGGGTAATAAAATCATCGATGATATGGAAATATTTAATTCGAGGATTACTAATCTTTTTACTGATGAAAATTCCCCGATTTTAAGAACTAGTTCAGCCCAAGATTATAAAAAAAATATAAATGAAAATCCAAATTATAAACTTCCAGGATATAACGCACCTGAACTAAAAAAATCAACTCAGAACTGCCATCAACGAAGGATTTAATAAAATTCATCAATCATGGAAAGATAGCCATCCAAATCCTATTATTCTCACTCATAATAATTCTCCCGACGGCGACGGTAGACATATCGCACCGAACAATGTGGACATTTCATCAGTGATCGCACTTAATTTAACGTGTGATGTAATCGAAGGAAGTTATCAAATTAATATGAAACAATCAAATCAAGCCCGACAAGGTTACATTCTTTATTCATTTGCACCAACAGCCCCCCCCCAGGATTTTTAATTGTTGAAAATCCGACTAATCCAGTCTATATGCAATGTCAAAATGATTTGCTAACTAGAATTAATTTTACACTCACCGATCAGTCAAAAAATTTAATTGATTTACGTGGTGAAGTATTATCGATTAGTCTGTTTGTGAAAAGCTAACAAATAATTTGTATTAATCAGCAGCAGGGGGAGGGCGAGATGACAACATATTTGCGACGTAGATGGCAGTAATTTTGAGGGTGGTTATGACAATGTATTTACGACAAAATCGCTAAGGCTCCATTTGTAAAATGGGGTCTTTATTTTTTTTTTTGGTTAAAATATGAGATTTCGTAGGAAGGCTCCATTTGGCATTCTGAGGCTTTAATCGATTTTGTCGCAAATTTTTGTAGGGTTGGCCCCCCCCCCTGCTGCTCATACACCTTAAGAACGGAGATTGAAAAAGAGTTAAAATATTTATCGACAAAAAATGAATGCCGTAAAGTTTCGTGGGGAGCATTAATTTTTTTTTGGCAAAGAAAACTTCAGAAAATTTAGAGCGCTGTCTGGTGTCATAATGCCATGCTAATCTCTAGTATGTCATTATGACAACAGATGGCGACACGAGTTGGACAACAAAGATGATACTGATACAATTTGGTATTTTCATGCAATGAGAAATCTGTATAACAACAGAAGCTGGAATGATGTAATTGTAATATGTCAAGTTTATAAACAGAATATACAAAACTTGTAATAACTTGACATAGCATCTGCCATACGACACACTAAAGAATCAATTAAATAGTTGACAAACTGCAAGATAAATGACGCAGAAGGAAAGTAGATCTAATCACTTGCAAGTAGCCATTTATAATGAACAGAACATTCAAGACTGGATTTAGGAATGTAGCACTTGCAAGCAGCTATTTACAGTAATACAGGAGGAAAGTAGATCTAAGTACTTGCAAACTGCCACGTATAATTTGCATCAATGAAGAATACAATATACATAGACAGAATTATGAAAGTAGAACCTGCAAGCAGCCATTTACAATAAATGCGTCAAAGAAGATTAGGAAATACCCGCATATAGTTATGACGGTAATCCCCCTCCATAGATAAATATATATTTGGATACTGTCAGCAATATGTAATACCATGTGTATTTGTTGTTTAGAACATCAATGGATATATCATGTGGAGGAAATGTGAGCAAAGAGCCTTTACAAGAACACACAGAGGCAGCCATTATTGGCTGGACTGGGAGTGTATGACACCAATACTCGGTCTTGCATTCGCTGGTATGGCACCCAGACAGCCAACTGGGCTGACATGTGCTGGCATCCATCGAAAGTTCTCCGTGAAAACGAACTAGCTCCACCCTACTCGTACACTTATTAGAAGAAAATGTCATGCTCGCAAGTATGTGATAGATTATACAAATAAATTAGCACATGAATGAATATAGCAGAAAAGCATATGTACAATTACAGTTCGTGATACCAAGTCTAACAGTTTATGAACAACGCACGTTAATTGCTATGCCATTATGCACGCTAGTTTCACTATGCAGTGAACCAAGCACACGTTTAGAGGACAAAATTCACCAGATGAAAACAAAATAGTCAATACTATGTTGCAAATCACTCAGATGTGGCATTCATGGAACACTCGCCCATTCAGGGAACACTCGTCCATTCTAGGAACACTCGTCGGTAAACATGGGATCACGAAACTCATGACACCAATACTCGATCTTGCATTAGCTACGGCACCCAGACAGCTAACTGGGCTGTCATGTGCTGGCATCCATCGAATTTTCTCCGTGAAAACAAAGAAACATTCATGGAACACTTGCCCATTCAGGAAACACTCGTCCATTCTAGGAACACTCGTTAGTAAACATGGGATCTCGAAACGTCACTTCCTGTAACTTGGATTTTCCCTGTATTCTCCTCAGACTGAAAAGCTTTGCATCGGTCTGGTTTCTGATGTCAATCCCAGTGCCATAGTCAACATGGCAGAGAAAATCATACTGATGAAGGTAAGGGCCAACACACAATCTTGCTTGACTCCATTGTTGACTGTGACTGGTTCAGATGATTCTCTGTCGTCCATGACACGAGAGAGATGATATCATGGAATTGTCGATCCGTTAAGATAAATTTCTCTGGGCAACAAAAAAATTTGACGTGATCTTCCAGACGCCACCACGACATTATGACTACGATTCAGACATACAGCTGAGCTATCGCCCTAATTGATCCGGTAAATATAACCTTTATGTGGTAAGTTTATAACGACAAAGATATTCTTAAAATATATCAATAAAAAAATGTAAGTAGGGAATAACAACGCAGAGTATATACATAAGGCACACGAATTCAATGAACATTCCTATATAGACTACAACTATGGTTCTCATTATAATTTGCCTTCATAATGTGTATTGGAAATGTATTTGAATTACATAAGTAAGTGAACAAAATAAAATAATTCTCCTAAAATTGTCCTTCGGAAACTGTACAAATTCTAGACAATGAAGGAAATGTACCTAGTTTGAAAAATTTATTCATGTCAAAGAAATAACCAGAACAATACCACTATTGACATTAAAAAAGAGAATTCGACAATAATTTGGATGCAATAGCTCCACTGACGATCTATATTTGGGCTGCGATTAGGCATGGCACTGGAATTAAAAGTGATCAGTGGCTCAATTCCTATAGTGTGTTGGGCAGAAGTTTTAGAAAACTGTCGCTTCCCTTCAGCCAATATGTTTTCATCAATCCCTTGCCCTAAAAAGAAAAAAAATGAAGTGGTTCAATTTTTTTCTAAATATTGATTTCCTTAAGTCAAAATGCTTCAAACATTAACTACAAATCTTGTCAGTAGTTACGTACAATTTGACATGTTATTGCGAATATACGATTTAGCTGTACAATTTGACGTATGTACGAATATACGATTTAGCTGTACAATTTGACATGTGTATACGAATATACTATTTGGTTGTTACACAAGTAAGGTCTTTTATTTTTTCTGTTTCATAAACTGTTAGGTATGACTAGTTACACCAAGACTATTTTTGTTTTCTCCAATAAACTGGTAATAAAAAGAGTAGCAGTAGCAGAGGCGGGCAGTTTTTGCAAATCAATTTATTTTATATGCTGTAGATAATTTAATAAAATCATAACAAAACACATAACGCAAAGAGAACCTCTGGAGATATAGCTGTGCTTGAATCGCCTTTTATACACTGGAAAATTTGTGGAGCATGTAGCATATCTAGAAACATTATTTACTTACTTATGTCCGACATAATTTTGAACCTTATTTTCGGATACGCTTGTATTTCGCCGGAATACCCGTTCATTCACTGAGAAAAATACATTTTCATTTGTAGAAACTGATTAAGCTAAATTATCAGAGAAATAAACTTATTCATACTGACGATTTTAACGTGTACAGAACCTGATTTTTATTAGGTATAATAGCATTACTGACCCACATGCTCATTTGAACTATACGAAGTTAGATGACCATACAAACCAAGATCAAAGGGAGAAAACTATTATGGAGAAAGACTTACTATGTGGTGCAGAATTACTAGACTAGGAAATTAAAATGGCTGGTGTGAGGCAGATAAAGACATTGGAAAGTGCATATTGTATACAAGGTAATTTGGCTATTACGATAAATTAAGTATTAACTGATAAACTGATTTTTAATTGTCTTCCCTTGACTTTGACGTTAGAATATAATTAATACAGAAGCCAATACTAGCCAGTGCAAAATACGTCAACATCATCAGAATAATGTGGCCAATTTAAATTTTACCACAATGGATAAAATACTAAAGGGAAAAGGCAAACGTTTTTTTTTTTTTAATTTGTCCAGTCATTTACAACTTCATTTGTATAAAGAACTGAACTATAACAAACATATTTGATAGGATCGTTTGAAGAAAGTATTTGAACTTTTAAATAACCCCTGTTATAATGCGATAAAAGAAATGAAATTCAGCTTTGCGAGATGTGGAAATTGTGCTATTAGTGTTGGTCGAAATTCGGAATACCATCCATGTTTGATAAAGATTGTAAGTTTGAAGAAGCATTGTTTTGAAGATGCTCCGAATGTTTGAGTTTAACAACGCATACTTGAAAACATCAAGTTTCATTGTAAGGTTGAAGTAAAAAGACCCAGTATAAAAGCAAGCGAAAAAAAACTCGTACATGCATTATATACCCACTATACTCGCAACTGCTAAAAATATTGATATCAATAGCTATTTTTCTGAGTTTTTTAAATTTAAAACATGAAGTTGAAGAATATTTCAGTATAACACACGAAGTTTAGTATTTCAGCATAACACCTTATGTTGAATATTTCAATATAATATAATAATTGAATATTTCACTATATCACACGAAGTTGAATATATCAATTGGTGACTAGATATGTATTAAAGACTGACTAGGTATGTATTAAAGACTGATGACTAGGTATGTATTAAAGACTGACTAGGTATGTATTAAAGACTGATGACTAGATATGTATTAAAGACTGACTAGGTATGTATTAAAGACTGATGACTAGGTATGTATTAAAGACTGACTAGGTATGTATTAAAGACAGGTGACTAGGTATGTATTAAAGACTGATGACTAGGTATGTATTAAAGACAGTTAACTAGATATGTATTAAAGACTGACTAGGTATGTATTAAAGACAGTTGACTAGATATGTATTAAAGACTGACTAGGTATGTATTAAAGACTGATGACTAGGTATGTATTAAAGACTGACTAGGTATGTATTAAAGACAGTTGACTAGGTATGTATTGAAGACAGGTGACTAGATATGTATTAAAGACTGGTGACTAGGTATCTATTAAAAACTGACTAGGTAGGTATTAAAGACAGTTACTAGGTATGTATTGAAGACAGGTGACTAGATATGTATTAAAGACTGGTGACTAGGTATCTATTAAAGACTGACTAGGTATGTCTTAAAGACAGTTGACTAGGTATCTATTAAAGACAGGTGACTAGGTATGTATTAAAGACTGGTGACTAAGTATCTTTTAAAAACTGACAAGGTTTGTATTAAAGACAGGTGACTATGTATGTATTACAAAAGACAGCAATAAGTACTGACTCCACGCTAAGACTTTTAGGAATACTAGCTTGTATGAGCATTCGTGAAGTACAAAGTAAAAGGTTTATGTAGATAGTAATATTACATCATGTACACGTGTTTACCGTAAAATAATATACCGCATAGTAAATTGCATGTATTTTCAACCCGGTAGCCTACAATATGAATTAAGATATTATTATTATTATTATTATTATTATTATTATTATTATTATTATTATTATTATTATTATTATTATTATTATTACGATTACAGGTCTTAAACAAAGTAACCTCAAACGTAAACTTGATAAGTTTAGTACAAGATTATATATATATATATATATATATATATATATATATATATATATATATATATATATATATATATATATATATATATATATTGCGCTAGAATACAAAGTGAAAATTCAAAAGACACTTACAGTAATGTGAAGTAAATCTCAAATAATCCTAAATGGTATATCACAAGTCCAACAGAATGTTCAGGACGAACCTAATAATCTTGAATGTGCTGATGTACCAATAGTCTTGATGTATCAAAATGATATAATCCAGAATGTGTTTGAACAAATTCAAAATCATGCAAAGCGTTTGGTCTAGAAGGTCAATGAGCACATCGTAATTCTAATGAATAATTGTAATAAATGAAGCTTCTTATCCAAGCATAAACTCTGATAGATTCCGAAAGACTGATAACAAACACGATTGAATAATTGTTTACATAGACGCCTTTATATATTATTTTCACTTGACCTTATATGCGATAGAATTTCTTGAAAACTCAAATTTCTAATATAATTATCCAACCAATTGTAAACGAGTTCTTTTCTAGAATATTAGAATGTTAGACATTGAATTCAAATCGAAGTAAACATCTTTATAAACAAAAATGACAAGAGTCAGTTTGGCCAATACAAGGTCAAAGGTCATATACACAACATAAATTGAAGATGTATAACAATAATTTGTAGTAATGGTAGTAGAAATAGCAGCAATAGTATTATTATTGATATTGCTGTTATTATTGTCAAAGAGACTTAGTTTTCTTGTACCAGAATTGTTCATTTAAAATAAAGTTTAAATCAAATTGGTTTATACTTATTTTCATTGCAGACATAACAATTATTGCTTACTTTGATGTTGATTTCTCCTCTGTATTCTGTTTTGTATCCACCGTATTGGATAAGAGCCATGTATGCCTTTTCACTTAAATGTATACGCTGACCTAAAAGAAATAGAATACATTTCTGGGGAATTTATTCCAATCATGAAAAAGTTTAATCGCAATAGGTGTTTCTCACCTTCATTATTCCACTATATATCAATCAGTTACAAATGAAATTCATCATAACTTCACAAAATTTTGCATGGAATTCACTAACAAATTAACACTGACAAAAGAATAAGTACTATGACCATCTAAGATGCGCAATGCCAATTAGAAGCAACGTCATCGTTGCTATGGCGAGAAAGCAATTGCCAAACACAAAAACTCATGTCTTGTTGCCTGTATCTGTTTTTTAAATTTATAATAGATAGCCGAGAGGAACTCGACAGTGCTTTCTGGTCTGAGCTGGTAAATAAAATGGACATGTACCCTACCCTCATATAAACAATGGAATGAAGATGTTATGAATTATATATCTTATATATTTTTCATTTATTTATAGGGGCCTCGAGTGGCCGAGTGGTCTAAAGCGCTTTCCGTTACGGATTGCTACCACCTCACCTCTGTCAGCGTGGGTTCGAGTCTAAGATTCAGCGAATGTGAGAAAGCTTGCCAGTAGCTTCTCGTAGGTCGGTGGTTCTTTCTGCGGATTTCCAGGTTTCTTCCTTCACCATTAATACCGGCCGCCATGTATACTATCATGTGCTGAAAAATGGCGTTAAGCCCCAGGACAACAACAACTACATCATTTATTTATAAAGAGGATACAAAACTAATAGGAAATGAGTGGAGGTAGTGATGAGTAGTTTACGTTCGTCATTAATGAAATCTTTGCGAGTTTGTGAATCTACCAGTATGATCTTTTTCAAATGTTGCCCAACACAATTTAATCATTTAAAATTTCTTTGAACAAGACAGGTACACGATTTTTTAGCCATTTTTCCAACATGTGTGTGTGTTGTGTTGTGTGTGTCTGTCTGTCTGTCTGTGTGATATTTGCATTTAATCGTTCCTTTAGCAATGTTTCAGACATATCGATACAATGTCTGCAGTGAGGTAGTTTATAGTGATGTTTAGCACTGGGGCATCATGCGCAGACATGTAGCATGATGTCCCTACCCAGTCACATTATCCTGACACCTGGCCGACCAGTCCTAACACTAACCTCTTAATACTGAGCGCCAAAAGAGGCAGCTGTTAGTACTATATTTAATATCTTGTGTTAATGGCACTAAGCCACAGCAGCAGTCTTCCAATACAAGTGAATAAAGTGCACAAACCAACTTTAAAATATGTTGCCCAAAATAATATGAATAAATAAACATATTAATATATATGTACCCGATCTTTGATTGCAAGTTATCTTAAACTCATTTCTCCACGTATTCGATCTCTGACCATTATCACTTTAAAATAAATTTTTTGTTCCTAAGTACTCGAACTCTGACCAATATCACTTTAACACAAGCTCATTCTTTTTTTATGTACGCTAATTCTGCCCATATCGCTTTAACATAAATTTTATGGACAATTCTTTTAATAATTTTGCTCCAAATATAGCGCTGAAAAAATACAGTCTGCACTAGAGATCAACGTTAATAATTTAAAATCAATTTTCAGCTTTGGATGAATACTTCTTCACAAATTGAAGCATCAATACGTACTGACACAGGATACCATTTTTTGATCATTTATCCAATATTCGCAACATATTTTGCACTGTCCGTGTCTTAATAATAATGCACTGAAAATGTTCATGGAAATATGTTTTATAACGTTTTATCAAAATAACGAAAACATGATATTCATCAACCAAATGGAGTAAATAGCAAGAGATGAGCAACTGAAAAGCTTGCAATAACATCATCCCCTAATTCGTCCATGCTTTTGTTTTTGTATCAGAGCCTTCATGGTTTGTATACTACTGGCATTCATGTCAAAATTCAACATTTAAATAGAATATTACTTTGGAAATTATATGTACATTTCGGCTTGAGATAGGTAAACCTTGTTGTTATTTAATTTGTAACCTATCAATATGCAAAGATTATAAATAATAAATAATAATAATAATAATAATAATAATAATAATAATACGATTATTATTATTAATAATAATATTAATAATAATAACAACAATGAGGACTTTGTATAGTGTCTAATCTTTAGAAGGTCTATAAGCTTTACAACATTTGACATCGCTTTACAACATTTGACAACGCTTTACAACATTTGACAACGCTTAAAAAAGATATATAATGATATGATTACAAAAATAAAAACAAACACCACGAAAGTTCAAGTGACAATAATGTAATAATATGCATACTTTCGCCATTGCTTTCCATTCTTGATGCTGTATTGACCGTGTCTCCAAAGAGACAATATCGAGGCATTGTATGACCAACTACACCTGTAAAATAATACCACAAGCAAAATTAATAATAATAATAATAATAATAATAATAATAATAATAATAATAATAATAATAATAATAAAAATAACAACAACAACAACAATAATAATAATAATAATAATAATAATAATAATAATAATTAATAATAATTATTAATAATTATTAATAATAATTATTAATAATTAATAATAATAATAATTATTAATTATTATTATTATTATTATTATTATTATTATTATTATTATTATTATTATTATTATTATTATTATTATTATTATTATTATTATTATTATTATTATTATTATTATTATTATTATTATTATTTTAGTGGTCTCTTAATCAAAATATAATACTCTTAAGTTAATATGAATGATAATAAATAAGATTACTGTAGCAACGATATTTAATTAACGTATCTCAGCATACAATTTTGTTTGGTTGTAAAATTAAGAACATGTCACTGCGAAAGATATTTTATTGAACATTTCGGAATAAAGTCTACATTTTCTGGCTATGTTACACACTCGAAAAAGTATCCATAACTCTACATTTGTCATGATGATCTGGAGATGTGCTTTGTGTGAAAGTCATTGTGCATTTGAATTGTCAAAAAATCCAGGACTTTCTGTTAAAAGTGATCGCCATTGACTTTGCTGTTACTTTTGTACCATAAAGACTACATACCAGCACAACATGGTCCTGTGTGGATTCCAATTCGGACCATGAGTTTTCTCTCTTCCATATGTTTGATTTTAAACCCCAGTAAACAGCTGATGATCTCTAGTGACATATCACATATAACTTTTATGTGCAGATCGCCATTTGTGTTTGGAAGGCCGCTTACAACAAGATATGCGTCACCTATCGTCTCGACCTGCAGAAATCAGCAAAGATTCAAAGTCAGAATAATTCTAGGAATGTGAAGAAAAATGAAATTGCATCAATTAGGGAAGGGCACGAAAAAAATATCCTGCAAGTTGGCATTAAAGTGGGCCACTGAATATCATCTGATATCTACTGGAGTCATTATCTGTTGGGTGCCATTTTCAAAATCTGAAAGGTACGTTTAATACAGAATGATTTTCGAGAAATGAGCTGACTGCATATTCTCGTATTTAGATAGGATACTAAAATTGTGTACTAAATACACATGGATTCACTTGTTACATCAGCGGTCAACAACTTATGTTACAATAGCGTGATACTTTTTCCAAATTAATTACAAAGTGAACGAGAGCGTGCCACTAGTTATTATGACTTAAAATCGATATTTTTGGTTGCTCGTCACGTGCAACACAAAATCTCTTGACGTGCCACACATTGTGGCACGCTTGTCGTAGGCTGCCGATCTTTGTGCTACATACATACATACATACATACATACATACATACATACATACATACATACATACATACATACATGATCGGCCCGGTTGCCTCTGTGGTTAGAGAGTCCACTCCTCGAAAACGGGAGTCACGGGTTCGAACCCCGGCAGTGTCATATCAAAGATTTATATTAAATGGTACTAGCAGATGTCTCGCTTACCCCTCAGCATTATTAGGCATGTTAGGACTTGTCTGCCTGGTGAACGAGTCAGACATGATGCTACATGTCTGCGACATGATGCCCCTGTGCTAGACATCACTGCCACACTGCAGACATCGTAGCAATATGACAGAAAAATTGTTAAAGCTACGTGAAAAATCAAAATCATAAAATATATAAACACATACATACAATCACATGTACACACACGTACATACATGCATACAGACATATAGACAGACAGACAGACGTAACAATAATACATATTGAAAATAGTGAAGATGAACCAATACCTTATAAGCATCGAACTGGTTGATGATGTTATCGAACAACGAGTACAGATCATTTAGAAGGCTGACGACTTGGAAAGGTGTGCTCATGCCAGCAATTGTTGTAAACCCAACAATATCTGAGAAATATACGGTCACACTTTCATAGAGAGTCGGCAATACAGCTTCTCCACATTTTAGCTTATCAGCAACACTCCTGAAAAATAAAATCTCAGCTCTATTTATTTTGCCACAACATTTTCGTATACTCTGCTGATTGGAGTTACTGTGTCTCAATGTTAAAGGAGGTGGACTCCGGAACAGAATGTTTCGGATTCACACCAGGGGATGCAGATGGATTAGACACCGTGATGTCTTTGAACAAAACACTACACACTCTCTCTCTCTCTCTCTCTCTCTCTCTCTCTCTCTCTCTCTCTCTCTCTCTCTCTCTCTCTCTCTCTCTCTCTCTCTCTCTCTCTCTCTCTCTCTCTCTCTCTAATCTCTCTCTCTCTCTCTCTCTCTCTCTCTCTCTCTCTCTCTCTCTCTCTCTCTCTCTCTCTCTCTCTCTCTCTCTCTCTCTCTCTCTCTGCTTTAAACATGTTTGTGTGCCATAATATTGCAACACTCCAAAAACACCTCGACAAATCTAATTATTATGTATGGATTAAATATCATTTGAATAAGTAATATAGAGAATGGGAAAAGGATTTTGACCAAAAAGTATCTGGAGCCAATTTTAGTCTCATTTAGTCGTCTGTTTAACAAAAGACCTCAAACACATTTTTTTTCCGTTAGTCATTATCATTTTTACTGTTCATTATCATTTAGTATTTTAAGATCATTTGTGATTAAAAAGGGTCGATATACCATTTATTCTCTTTTAGACCAACTATTTTAAAATTTAGCTCATCTTTTCTCAATATCTGCTTGACTTAAAAAAAAAATACTGATGAAAGACACTATTTTAAATGACGTTTCAATAAAAACAATATAACTTTTTTCTTATTTTTCTTAACTAGTCTAATTTTTTGTAGAAAAATAAAATTCCAGTTATTAAAAGAAATGATTTGGAATTTATTTCTTACAATTTTATTCAAGAATATTATTTTAAAATAGTAAAAAAATATAACAAGCATTATATTGATTATTATTTTAAAATGAAAACTACTTAATATTATAAAGAAAAAAAGTTTGAACAATTAAGCTTTAAAACAGTTCTTATTGTATTAGCTTTTATAACAATTCTTAGCAATTTATTTTTTTATACAGTTCTAAACATTTTAGTTTTCAACATTTCTTAGAATTTTAGTTTTCAACAGGTCTTAGCAGTTTGGTTTTCAAAACAGCTCTTATCAGTTTACTTTTATACAGTTCGTTGCATTTTAGTTTTTATTACGGTTCTTAACATTTTAGTTTCTAACACAATAGCATTTAATTTTTTAACACACTCTTGACCTTTTTTTTAACACAATTCTTAGAATTTTAATTTTTAATACAGTTCTAAGCATTTTAGTTTTTAACACAATTCTTAGCATTTTAGATTTTGATGCAGTTCTTAGCACTTTAGTTTCTAATACTGTTTGTAGCATTTTAATTTTAACATAGTTCTTACCATTTTAAGTTTTGACACAATTCTTATGATTTTAGTTTTTAACACGATTAATGGCATTTTCGTTTTTAACAGTTCTTAGCAGTTTAGGCTTTAAGACTATTCATAGCATTTCATATTTTAACAGTTCCTAGCATTTTAGTTTTTGAAACAGTTCTTGTCAATTTAGATTGTAACATAATTATTTTCATTTTAGTTCTTAACACGTTTCTTAGTACTTTATTCTTTGACACAAATCATTCCATTTTAGATTTTAATACAATTAATATTTTTGTTTTTAACATGATTAATAGCATTTAAATTTCTACACAATTCATATCATTTTAGTTTTTAACACATTTCGTATCAATTTAGTTTTTGACATAATTCTTAACATTTTAGTTTTTAACACAATAGCAGTTTTGTTTTTAACACAATTAATAACAAATTAGTTTTAACATATTTAGTGCATTTTAGTTTTTATTACAATAGCAGTTTGGTTTGTAACACAATAAATAGCATTTTAGTTTAAAACACAATTAATAACATTTTTGTTTTTAACACAGTTCTTAGCTTTTTCGTTTGTTTATAACACAATTAATTAATATCATTTTAGTTTGAACACAGTTAGTAAGAATGTTGTTTTATCAACAGTTGTAGCATTTTAGCTTTTACTACAATTAATAGCATTTTCGTTTATAACATTTCTTAGCATTTTTGCTTTTAAAAAAAATATTGGAATTTTTGTATTTAAGACACAGTTTGTAGCATTTTAAGTTTTGATACAAATTTTAGCATTTTAGTTTTTAAGAGTTAAAAATAGTTTTGTTTCTAACAGTTTGTTTAGCATTTCTGTTTCTAAAACAATAAAAATCATATGAAATTTTCAACACAATTTTTAGCATTTTAGTTTGTAACACAATTAATAGCATTTTTGTTGTAACACAATATCATTTTAGTTTTAACACAAATAATGGCATTTTAGTTTTAACACATTTAATAGCATTTTTCTTTTTAACACTATTAGCAGCCTTTTGGATTTCAGCCCAAATTCTTTGCACATTAGTTTTTAACATAGTTCTTATAATTTTACCTTTTTACAGTTATTATCATTTTAAGTTTTGACACACTTTTTAGTATTTTAGATTTTAACACAATTAATAGCATTTTTTTATAACAGTTCTTAGCAGTTTAGATTTTAACACAACAGTATTTAAGTTTTAACACAGTACTTAGCATTTCAGTTTTTAACACAACTAATAACGGTTCCGTTTATAACAGTTCCTATGATTTTAGTTTTTAACACAAGTAATAGCATTTTTTTGTTTTTAAGTTTTTACCATTTTAAGCATAGATACAAATCTTGACAATTTAGTTTTTATTTAATTTACTTTTTTTTAACAGTCCTCCGCGTTTTAGTTGTTGTTGTTGTTGTTGTTAGGCTTAACGACATTTTTCAGCACATGATAGGCTATTCATGGCGGCCAGTATTAATGGTGGAGGAAGAAACCGGGAAATCACCGGAAAGAACCACCGACCCACGAAAAGCTACTGGCAAGCTTTCTCACATATCCACATTCGCCGAATCCTAGACTCGAACCCACACAGACTGAGGTGAGATGGCAGTGATCCGTAACGGACAGCGCTTTAGACCACTCGGCCACTCGGAGCCCCTCGCGTTTTAGTATTTAATGCAGTTGTTTTTTTTCTCGAACACAATAGCATTTTAATTTTTCACACAATTCTTAGCACTTTTGTTTTTAACAGTTTATTATTTTATTTTTCATACAGTTAATACCATTTTTGTTTTAAACACAGTTCTTAGCATTTTAATTTTGACCCAAATATTAGCGTTGTAGTTTTTAATACAATTAATAATATTTAAATTTTAACACAATTTTTGACATTTTATTTTTTTACACAGTTTTCAGCATTTTAGTTCTAGCACAGGTCTTAGCATTTTAGTTTTTTAACACAATTAATAGCAGTTTAGTTTTTAACACAATTCAAATATATTTCATATATTAACACAATTCCTAGCATTTCAATTGTAACACGACTCTTATGATTTTGGTTTTTAATACAATTATTGGTATTCTAGTTTTTAACACTGTTATTGGCATGCTAGTTTTTAACACAGTTATTGGAATTCTAGTTTATAACACAATTATTGGCATTCTAGTTTTAGCAAGACTCTTGGCATTTCATCTTGGGCAAAAGCTAATCCTTCTCATATACGAAATCTGATAGCTTTGAATGTTACGTCATTCCTTTCTTTTTTGTAATTTCTTTCTATCTTGGGGGAAGAATTCCAGAAAAACTGATGTGGATCCCTACCAGAAAAAAGGTTTTATAAGAACGTATTGGTTAAAAGCGTTATATACTTTAATGGAAAAATGCTTTTCAATAGTATCTTTATTTGCTTTTCAATAAATTAAAGAAATAGTGAAGACAATAGGGTAAGAACATAAGCAATTTAGTGAAAAATGAAAAGAAAGCTTTAACCTTTTTCAGACCTAAATCTTTTTAAAATGAAGAAAAAATGTTTTAAAAAATGTAATGAAAAATAAGAAAAGTAGTGTTTTAGCCTCTCCCCGCACAAAAACATTAACCAATAACAGCTGAAAGGACACGACAACAAATGAGCCGGGTGTTTTTTTTTTCATTTTCTTGCCATACTCTTATAGATCCACGATTTTCCCTAAAACTTAAAACATTTAATTACTATTTAGACTTTAAATGCCACCAGCCATAGTGAAATATGTTTTTTTCTTTTTAAATAAGATTTGAATTACATGGTTCAAAGTAGTTATACTCGCATAAAAGAATAAAAAAATAAATGAAATGTAAAGAAGAAATAAAAAGTTAATTACTTGAAATTCAAGTATACAACGCCGTTACTTCTCCTTAGCTACGATTTCCCACCTATAGAGGACGCAAGCCAGAAATTAAGTAAATTTATCACGACAAGATGAAGTACATGAGTAGTATAGTTAGTTGATAGTCCTATCTCATAGACCTAATACCCCTGCAAAACGTTATACGTTTACATTTTGTAAGCAGCCCTTTTTATCTCAAAATGATGACTTTCACATGAGAAGGCTTTTCTAACATATTTCTGAAAAAAAAAATGTTTTTTTCAGGGTATGGAGTCTCTGAGATAGGAACAACTCAACTATTTATAATACTATTACAGTCCTTTACTTATTAAACAATATTTCATGTTAAACAATGAAATATTATATAGAACGTTCATTGTAAACCATTTATCTGACATGTCAGGTTTGATCTGTCTGACAAACAAATTTTGTGAAGATTTAATTCCATCAAATCAGTGTCAGGTTATACTGGTATAAAACCTATAAAAAAAACAATTGTATAAAAAAGTTGGTTACCATATATAGCCAAAATATGGATCAGCATGGTTATTTGCGAAAGAAAATGATATTATAATAGCGGGTTGGATATATGCTTTAAAGACATTTATTTGTAATATGGTTGTTATTTTATTTGATAACGATATTTCTAAAGCTTCACAGAATTAAACATCTACTGTAGTAACCCATATGTTATTATAATATCTTTTATGCCTGCTGACATAGTATTGGCATAGTATCTGTCAACATAATATCAATAATACGAAACTCGCGCATTATGATTAATAATTGTTGTTACTGCTGTCGCTGTCGTAATGTTGGTATCGTCAACGTATTTTTTTTATTACAGCATCGAAATCTGATTCTGGTGTTCTGAGATTATTAATATCATTATTGTTCATATTGAGAAATGCAAGCATTACACCACCGCGAACTAATACGTACTTAAATTCTTGATTGTCGACGTATTTTTTCGTAGCTGCGACTAATTCAGCGACTGGGTTTCAAAGGTATGTAATTTTGTTATAGTTCATGATCATGGTACCAGTGAATGAATTGCCAGCTTTCTGAATATAATCTTTAACTTACTTACCGAAATATTGTGTTTTACCTTGATCAGCAAAAGTAACTATATTATTGATAGCTGCGCTGGGAATTCGTACAATTCTGACAGTTGTATATTACTTGTCTTTAATCGTCCTTATTTCTCTTGAAAAAACAACTTAATTTTGATCCACACTTGTGATAAATAATAAAGTATTGATTTCATTTTTGAGTTGATCGAGAATTGCATATTTAGATAAATAAATTTGCTGAGCTTTTGACGTTGAATTTCCTACTAATGTTCCAAAGATTGAACAAAAGTTCATTATTTATCTACTATTGGACAAAATCATAAAACATAAAATTGTATAACAATAATGGCAAAATCGTCTATATTAAACGTTGCTACAGAATGTTTGGTGAAACATAAACATAACAGTGAACTTCCAGATTGTAATTATCTTATCGTTGGAAGAAATGGATTTGGCAAAACAAACTTACTTATGAACTTACTTCTCATAAATAATTTTAAATACGATCGCGTTTATATTTACACAATTAATCCACAACAGTATAAGTACAAACTATTTGACAATTATAATGACAAACGTCGTGATGATCTTGAAGCTGGCAAAGATTTGTTTATTATCAAACAACCAGAAAAACTTGTTTCAGTTAATACACTTGATTCGTCTGAACACAAGATAGTTGTGTTTGATGATATTCAGCTAAACAATGAATAAATGAATAAAATTAGATGCTTTTTAATATCACGTAATAAGAAATTTAATTCATTTAATCTCGCGCAAAGAGTTTATAATGTTGACAGATGTTTTAGGCGAAATACTGGTTGTTTTATATTATTTCCAGGACTGGACAATGTTGATGATAGATACACCGCAATGGTGATGCAAGAAAAGATTAATTTATTTAACTATATCATAAAGCAACGGCAAATAAATATGACATTCTTTGTTTAACAAATTATCAAATGATATGAGTAAAATGTTTTGATGTCGCATTGAAAATTATCTGTAGTAATATTTATAGAAAATAGTATATAATCATGGACAAACGAAAAAAGTAGAGAAAACATAGACGATTTAAAAAAAAAACTTGCACAATCTTAGGCTAAAATTAAGGAGCAAGTAAACCAAGCACGACGTGATCAGATAGCTGCAGCAGAGACAGAAGTCACAATTATCAAAAAAGCTACTGAAGATTTATTTGGAAAACAACCTGAAAGTAAGCCACTATCAGAAGAAGTTGAAATATTACAAGAAAAATGGTTCACTCACACTAGTTAAAGAACAACAAGAGGCTGCTGCTGGAAAAATATTGTTAGGTCTGATGCGGAGAAAATCAGGCTAGCTGAGGTACTTGTAGCAAATATGACAAATAAGAAGGTTGTCGAATAATCCTCTGGAACTTCAACAAAGATTAGCAGAAACAGCAGTAGTTGGACCGATTGAGAGAAGGTTAGAAGAAGAACTTAAAAGAGAGTTAGAAGAAAAAAAGACAATGTGAATCGGATTTAAAAACACAGATAGCAAAATAAGAGATGACGAATATAGAGATTTTAATGTACAAATATGATTAATTTTAACGTTTGAAAGTACATAATGTATAATATTAGAAACGATGCTTTAAGGCGGACGAAATAATTAATGCTCTAGAAAAAATAAAAGAAAAGAGTGAAGAGCATTACAATGATATAGTTTTAGAAAATAGAAATTACGATGATAGCATTAAGTTATATCGACATGTAATTCTCGCTGATCTTTACATTGACACTATTAATAATATAAAATGTAACAAATATAGTCATCATAATAATACCTTTAGTACCGAAGCGAAATCAATCGATGAAGGACAAAAATATGTTTTTAGACCAGCAGGTTCTATGGCGATGACTCAATAAGATTTACAACAATTAGCTGATATAGATAATGAAGAACATCGTAAAAGCTATATAAACGAAGCAAAATACAACATCTCATCAGAATATTTGCTTCTATGAAGGGTCATGGAATTTATGACGTTGATAATAAGTATAATTAGGAAAAAGAAAAATACGATGATCTCATTAAAAAATTAGATGATATAACTAAAATGAAGAGATGACAACATAATTAACACAGCTGAAATAAAAGCTTTTGAAGGGCTTTGAAAATCTAGAGATGTGTTATTGCTGGTGTCTTTAAAACTACTGCAAATAAATTTAGTGATAAAGAATATGTTAATAAATTAATGAACTTTTTTAAAACTATTTCAAGGATATGAAAAGAATAGATTAGATAAAATCGTAAAAGAAAACAAAGGACAGGAAAAAGAGTTAGAATATTCGCATTAGTTACGGAAATGACTGGCAAAGTGTAATGTTATTGATATCATCAAAAGAAGCTAGCAATGTTAGAGCGGAAATTGACAATTAAATTATTGACATACTTGATAATTTAAGATCAAATAATTTATCAACATCTTACGAACACGAAACTTTATACCGCAACATAAACGTGGCGACTTAATTATCTAAGCATTGAGTAGTAAATGTCAGCAACATTATTTCTAGATTCTGGCCAATCTGATAAAGATCGAGCGAATGTTTAGGTAAAGTATATTCCACCAGTAGAACTATATTGTGAGAAACAATATGAAATTGTCTAATATCCTGCACTTGATTGAATGTTATGGCTAATGTAAAAACTGGAGTAAATGATGAATTTTCATATAATATTTCTATTCAAGAAAAACCATCTAAAAATGGATATCAATTAATATTCCACAAGGAACTTATGGTAGTATTGAATGAGCAAGAACAATAAAAAATTTATAACAATAGGTAAAGGAGTTGCAGATGATTTTGATTTGATACCAAATGATTATACGTTAATGACCAGAATAACATCAAAAATGGTTTAGAAGCTGTTTTCTTTTATCGCCAACAAGTATCACACCACTGATAGAATATAAATATGAAAATTATGTCTCTGTTTCTAGAGACACTTTTACTTTTCACGAATAAAAGCTAGTAGATATAACTGACGTCAATACAATATTAGTAAATTGCTCTACTGAATCTTTTCTTACTCTGCTAAAGTAAGTAAATGACAGACGCTATACAGTTTTACACCAGATGTTCCACCAGGTTCTCTTATGCAAATTAATCCACGTCAAATAATTATTACCTGTTAAATTTTGAAAATCGAATAACAGAAGCACTTATGCAGTTAACTGATCACTCATGAAGACATATTTAAATAATGAAGTTGTTACTTATTATTGCCTGCACTTATACGAACAATAGTAAATATACGTTTTGAAACATCTGACAACAAAATTACACAACCTCAGATATAATAAAATAGAAAAAATTATATAACAAAAATAACAACAGAAGTTTTGGGAAATACATTTACTGAAATAATGAAAATATTCCAGGAATAATTCATAACGTTGCGCCACTTGCGCTTGACGCTCAATAGCTTTTGCATCTGGAGCTGCATTTGTTGCTTGAATTACTGTAGAACAAAAAAAATAAACGGTGATAAAATAATCGGTGCATCTAAGGAACATGTCACATCAGCGATGAAACAAGTTATTTCAGAAATCGCACCAACAAAGGAAACTCAAAACGCAATGACATAAACAACAAAAAGCTTTTATTCCCACTAGAGAAAATTATACAAAAAACAATGTCTAAAATAACAGAACAGCAACAATTTTGTGTAACCTAATAAATTAAAAACTCTAAATATTATCTCGATTTAGCAGAAATTTATGACACAGACGACACAGTAACAGAATTTGAATATGGTGAATAGATGAAAATTCTAACAAATCTAACAAGGCTGGCCTAAGAGCATTTAATGCTAGAGACGATGACGTATTTATACTGCCTCATAAGGTAATGTTATGTTGGAAGTTCGTGGCCAGATGATGACGGTTGCTAATCTACCTATACCAATTGCAGTCAACATAAAAGTAGCTTTTTTAAATAATGGTTGTTGTTTAGTTACAAGTGCTCGATATCAGGTGACCAATGGAACTGTCGAAGATATTTCAAATCATCTGCATGTTGCTAGTGCAATCTTAAATAATATTTCGTTTCCAATGATTACTCCAAATCAACTGCAACTAATATGATTTGGTTTAAAGATACTGAACTGGTGGTGCAGTTATTGTTGGATCAGCTGAATTTTATCAGAATTAGCACCTGTTGTAGCTGCTGTAGCTGCTGCTGCTGCAAATGTTGTAATAGTAAGAGATTTTGTTATTGCTAATGCTAATGATTTTGGTATAGCCACACCAGATGCAGCTGCTAATGCAGATGATACAAGATTCTCCTTTACTGCAGCTTGTAATTATCTTGGCGTAAATCAAGAAAATACAGCTACAGACGGCAATGCAATGCTGGAGCATGTTAATAACATATTTGCTCATAACATAATAACTATAATGATGGATTTTTAATAAAAAAAAGAAGTTTCAGCAGTATCACGTCAAATCACAATGATGCTGCCACTACGTACAATATTTAGCTTTTGCAGGAACTATACTGGAGTATTTTTGGAGTTAAACATGCTTATTTTACATCGATCAGCATAAAATGATTGTTTTTGATTTGTTGGGCTTGAATTAAATGATATGCTGCAAAGCCATACGAATCAAACATCATTTACGAATACACATGGCGAGTTACAACAGCATCAAGTGAGCAATAACCGCGTCATTTTTTTTTTGATGTATTTCAGAGGCAAGGGTGGAGTAATAACCAACAATAACACAATCTGAAAATCGATAACGCTGATCTTAGACGAATATATGCTAGAATAAATTCAAAGCAATATATGGAGCGAGCAAAAGAATGTTATTTTCCAAATAATGCTAATAAAACATTACTAATCCTTCCATGTATTTACTCGACGCAATTCAGAAATATCAGGAGATTGGGGATGGATCTCATATATCAGTAGAGAAATTTCGTATACTTTATCCAATATTTTATTTCGATGTTAGTAAGCAAGCGAGCGAGCTGTAGACAGCACAGCTGATATTGAAATTACTTGGACACTAGGAGCACTTCAAGCAGTGCTGTTATACAAATATTCATCAGTGATAAGCGACAGATTTGTTACAATTGACTCTCTTGGAGGTACAATATCAATCCAAGTTTAAAGTGCTTTAGACTTTAGGTTTAATCTATAATCGTTATATAATGAAAAAATATATTGTAAAATAAATATATTTAGCTAATGGTCAATTAAAAAAAATTAACATCTGTTTTTGCAAAACAGACGCAGATTTCATTAAAGGTCAATCCTAAGGCCCAAACAGGTACTTTAACAAAATTGTTATTAACCAAAAAACCCAAGTAAATAAATACGATTGCAAAATAACTTTTAGTTTAAATTTAAGTGCTGCACAAGTAACTGCGACGTCAAGGCAAGGCGGTTTCTTCGGTCCGGCACTATCTGTAATAGGTAGAACATTACTACCTAACTACCTAAACCTTTGCCAGTACTTGGTACAGTAGGATTACTAGCAGCGTCTGGAGCAACGAAAAAGGCAGTTGAAGGTAATGGCATTGTCTGCGGGAGTGGTATAAAAAATTTCATATGAATGTCGATGGTAATTTTTTGTCTAAGGATTAAATGTAATGACCAAACGAAAAATGGTGCTAACGACGAAATAAAGACAAGACAGCAAAAAGATGGATTTATTCCAATAACCCCATTACTAACAGTATTGGAGGGAAGTCTATTGCCAGGTCTGTTAGAACGAGGACTGATGCTGCTAGGAGCAAGGAGAAAAAGCCGCCTGCGTTAAAAATATATTTTAGTAAAAGCAAAATAATAAATTATTCGTCTAATCAAATCCAACCTGTTGGAACTTCCGCTTGTGGATATTATTGCACAATGTTTATTGAATAGATGACCAAAAATCCAGATTTTTAAAAAGTTTATTTTGCAATTTGACAAACAACCTTCTCACGATAATGATGAGATTACAATTGATTTTGTCTATACACACTGTTATACAATGTAAACATATTCTCTTAAGGGTGAAACTAAAACAGGAAATAAAGATAAAAATTAGAGAAAACAAAAATAATAGAATATTGCTGAAAAGTATTTGTGTAATCTCTGGAAAAAAGTATGTTTCGCCAGCAGCAAAGTTGTTCTGAGCAGGTTGTCCTAACGTTGTCAGGGAGATTTTTTAAGCAGACGACTAAATAAAAAACTGCCAAAACCAACAGGTGGTTGGACATTACCAAGCTATAAATATTCTGGATCTTATAATTGTTGACGAAAACGATAATCCGCTGTCAGATCATGAGCGTTACAATCAAGCTGACACAATATCAATGAGCAATGATATCTTCTACAGAGATATTAAACTTCCAGACACCGAATACCCCCACAAAAACTGCGATAAAGTAATGTTAGACGAACTTCGTGAAATGTAACCTGTAAATATGGTAGAACGTTTTGACCGAAGGCTGGTCCAGGGTTTTATTGGAGCAAAATATAATCTCAGACTCGGGAGTCTAGGATCTGTAAAAAAGAATTATATGATGACCTAGTAGTAGAGCTACAAAAATCTTTAAAAAAATGTTTCCGCTATGTAACGTTGTCGCAAATGCCGTTGGTGATATCTGGGAGATATATTAAAATGATAAGTCAAATCTAGCTAAATTAAACAAATATAAAATATCTCTTTTTCATGTAGTAGATGTTTTAGTAAATACGCGTATAGTATACCCGTTTCAGGTAAAATAGGAACGTTGAGGTCTGATACGCTAAAACAAATAATGACTACAGAAAAGAAAACCAAATACAATCTGGACTGATCACGGAGCAGAGGTTCTCAATTAAACGTTCCAACAGTTTTGGAGCAAATAAAATTAAAAATATGTTACGGAAAATGAAGCAAAATGCGTCATCTTTGAGTGATTTAATATCACGCTCAACGAAAAAATCCACAAATATATGACAGCTAAAATACGAATAAATATATTGACAATATACAGATAATTGTTGACGAATATAATAACACTAAACGCCAAGCCATTAAAATGTCGCCAAACGACGCGATTGCAAATCCAATATTAGCTAACGGAGTTATGTACCACAGGCACAAATTTAAAGTTGGCGATAAAGTTAAAATTTCTTTGACGAAAACTAATTTAAAAAGGTTATATTCATAACAGTTGCGAAGTATTTGTTGTTGATAAAGTATTTTTAACAATACTAGTTAAATACTCGTTGAAATATATATTAGTAGAGCCTAAAACTTTCAGCTTTTACGAGCGAAGAAGTCAGGAAACAAAACAATATATATTTGTTATTAAAAAGTTATCAAAAAGTTCAGTCAAAACGCGTGGACATTGCGACAAATGTAATATCTGGGTACAGAGTCGATTTTGAGTAAATAATATTATTATAAATTTCTTCGAATTTTGTTAATACTGACTTACATTTTACTAGTTTACAAAAAGAAATTAAATGTAATTTTCTTGTATTAAATATTAAATTAAATATTTTAACAAAACTAAAATCGTATTTTATTTATTTATTTGTTGTCTAGGATTTTTACGTTTAGAAAGGGCTTTATATTTTGCCAAAATATTTGATTTTCTGCAACAGAAATATAAAATTTCATTAATGTTTTAGCAATATGATACTTAACATCACATCTCCCAGTTCTCGGTCTGCTTAAATGTTTTTATTAACAACAACATCTTTTTCGTCGTCATCAGTTATGCAAAATATATTTTTCAGTATAACCAGCAAATCTATGACTGGTAATATTTTCTAATGTAACATTTGAAACTTAGACAAAATCTTCCAAATATAGCTCAGCTAGTCTCTCAATTAAGTTCATTATTAACAATAATCTTTTACTTAATTAATAAATATGTTCTGCAAAATAAAATATCAGGTAGTTAATATACTAAATCACAAAAAACTAGCTGAAGGAATTCGAAATTGTTTGTTGGGACATACTTTTTCATCTGTTGATGTCATGATGACTTTGAGCGAATCTGATAAATTGTTGTTAACAGCAGCATAAAAAAATGAAACTTGATACAAATAAAATGATAACATTACGATTTCATCGAGACGATGCTACGGAATTTAGTTTTCTTTCTCAGAATGGTCTGGAAAATATTCTTTAATTATAGCATCTAAAACTAAATCTATCAAATGTCAACATTGACGCTACCGATTTAGTTATTCCGTTAGCGAATCTTTTACTCTCTGAGAATGAATTTTATATTTTCCAGCAGCTGTCATTGATTTCAATTTTATATTTTTCCAGTTCAAGTATTTATTGAGATAATTTGTCTGGTTCGAGTTTTAAAATTAGAGCCGACAAATCAAGCTCAACGTCTTGTGTTTTCTTTGGACGTCAAAGATTATCTGTTTTTATTACCATTTTCTTTATCAACAACTAAACCATTTGGAATACCGCCATTAAAAGTTTCAGACACAAAACGATGATTGCCAAAACCAGCGAAGTCTGTTTTAGTTCCTTTAACATTTATATGTAAATTCCACTATTTTTGCAACTTTCCAATAACTTAATTGTATTTATATATTTAATAATTCTCTTACCATTTGCTTCATATAAATCAACTAACTACAAAGTGAGGCTGAAAATCATTTTGTTATCTTAAATTTTTAAGATTTTAATTAGCAACTGCGCCATTTTTTCTATAACTCGTTTTTCTTCCGGAATATTTTTTGCAAAACAAAGTATAAATAAAATCTTTTCTAAACATTTCAATTCTTTTTGCATTATCACCTTATACTGAAATTAACATACCAAATGGTATTGTTGACATGCCTTTAAAATGTTTAGATGATATGTTGATAACAGAACCATTTGCAACATTCGCTGTCAGTGGCAGATATCTCAGAATTTATGTCATTATATTTTAAGGCTTTTAATATCTTTAATTAAAAATTCAAGTAAATATATATATATATATATATATATATATATATATATATATATATATATATATATATATATATATATATATATATATATATATATATATATATATATATATATATATATATATATGTGTGTGTGTGTGTGTGTGTGTGTGTGTGTGTGTGTGTGTGTGTGTTTAAATATGTTTAACTTCATTGAAAAATGTATCAAAGGTGGAATTAGCGTTATAACAAGATATATGCAGTATCTAATAACAAATATCCAAAAAGTCATGATAAAATCTCCTATCAAATCATATTAATTATCTAGACTGTGTGAATTTGCATAGGTGGCCTGAATGCAGGACCAGTCTTGCGGTGGGTTTCATTGGATTTCTCCAGATCAATTTCTTAAAGAAATTAGAAAAGATTTTCCTAGAAAGATTAGTAATGATTTTGCCGATATTTCATATTTTGTTGAAGTTGATCTAGATTATCTTGGTTCGTTACATGATCTACATAATGTTTATCTGTTTTGCGCAGTCAAAGACGAGTAATCGTAGCTTATTATCACCTTAACAACGAGCAATGACAACATCAAAAACAATTCGACTGTTAATTAGTTCCCTATTTGTTAAATAAAAGAAATTACGTTGTGCCTTACAAAAATTTAAAACAAGCAGTGGATGTTAAACTAATTCTGAGAAAAGTCCATTGCGTGCTAAAGAATGATTAGTCGAGGTGGATAACAAATTATATTGATCTAAATACGAAACATCGTGCTTTGGCTGAAACCGAATTTGAGAAAAACTTTTTCAAGTTAACGAACAACTCGGTGTTTGGCAAGACGATGAAAAATATTCTAAAAATAGTTTCGATAGAAATTGTTAATGACATAAATCGCAGAAATAAATTAGATAACCATGTTGGTTTTCTTAGTATGAAAATATTTAATGAAAATCTTGCTGCAATACAACTATGCAATACATCTATGAAATACAAATTTAAAATTATAAAAACCAAGTTATATTGGTGCAGCTGTAATTGATATGTCAAAGTGGCAGATGTACGATTTTCACAACAATTTTACCAAAACGCAGTGGCCAGATTTGGAGTTGCCATTTACTGATACAAACTCGCTAGTTTATAATATGAAATAAGAAGACGTGTATTTACAATAATAAAGATCTCTTTGTTTATTAGATTATCCAGCACGAAGTGGATTTCAAGATAATTCTATTAAGAAAGTTGTTGTTCGTCTTTCCTTCTTGAAGACGACCATGACTTCACGTCTGGTCTGGTCTGTGAGTGCGCAGATGGCTTGTGAAGCTCTAAAGAGTCTAGGCCAATGAGGGCAGGGAATTATCAGGCCTGGATCAATTGTGAGTTTGCTCCGGCACTGCTCTTTCTCTGCTGATGTTTATGTTTAGCCTCATTTATCTGGCGCTCTTCAAAAGCAGCTGAGCCTGAGTTGATCTGGTGGCGCCAAACAACGTGGTCTTCTGCAAAGCTGCTTCCCGCTGTCTGGATTAATGCTAAAGGACATCATTGAGGCTTTTAGTGTGTCCTTGTACCGTTTCTCTTTGCCTTTTTTGGAACGCTTGCCTTCAGCTAGTTTCCTATAAAATAGTCTCTTCGGGATGCGCTTATGAGGCATACAGCAGACATGGCCAGCTCAGCGGAGTTGTGACCTTCTGAGCATGGCATAGACGCTTTGTCATATCAGCTCTCTAGAGGACTTCTTTGTCAGAAGTCTTGTCTTGCCATTTGATATGGAGCAGGTTTCTGAGGAAGCGCATGCGGACAGAGTTTAGCTGTCGTTCATGGCAATTGTACACCGTCCATGTCTCACACGCTTACATGAGGGAGGGCAGTACTACTGCACTGTACACCGTGATATTGGTTTGCGGGCTGGTTCCTGTTCTGTTCCACACAGTATTGTGAAGTCTGCCGAAGACTGCACTTGCATGAGCAATCCTGAGGGTGGATCTCTTCATCGATTGAGACTGTGCGTGACAAGGCGCTACCAAGGTAGACGAACTTGTCAGCAACAGCGAGATTCTGGTCTTCGACAGTAATACTGGGTTCAGTGGAGGGGATTGATGGTGCATGCTGGTACATGATTTCCGTCTTCGCTTTAATTATTGTGAGTATGAAGTCTGTGCTGGTTTTAGAGAACCAATCCATACTTTCTTGAACGTCAGACTCAGTACAAGCATTCAAAGCACAGTCGTCAGCAAAGAGGAGGTTGCAGATGGTGTATTCCTGGACTTTGGTCTTCGCCCGCTGTCTTCTCAGGTTGAAGATGTTTCCATCAGTCCTAACCCGGATATCAATGTCAATGTCACCATCACAAAAAGCTGTCGGTCAGCTTCGCTGTGAATATCATGCTGAAAAAGGTCTGATCTAGAACGCAGACCTGTTTGTCACCATTTGTCACTGGGAATGGAAGGGAGAACTCTCCATCATTCCGTACTCAAGCGAGCATGCCTTCGTGGAATAGTCTGACCATGGTGATGAACTTCTCAGGGCATACGAACTTTGCCATGATCCTCCAAAGACCTTCACGACTTACGGTGTCAAAAACCGTAGTGCGATCAAAGGGTAGAAGTAGAAGCCGACGTTCGCTCTTGCCATTTCTTCTGGAGTTGCCTGGCTCCAAACATTGTGTCTACGGTGCCTCGATCCTGCCTAAATCCGCACTGACTCTCCAGTAGCAAGCCTTGTTCCAGGCGGACGGTTAGTCGCTTTATAAGAGTTCTTATCAGTATCTTCCATGCAATGGATAATAGGGTAATAGGGAGATGCCACGGAGCTTATCCCATGCTTGTCGGTTCCCCTTTCGCTTATATAGGTGAACAATAGAGGCATCTTTGAACTGCAGAATATTTTTTTGGTTCCACATAGACTCAAAAAAGTCAGTAATCTTATACGTCTCTCGGGGACCACAAGTTTCGTAGACTTCCGCTTGGATGGAGCAAGAGCCCCGGGCATTGCCACTAGATAGGTTTTTAATTGCTCTCTTTACTTCTGTGAGACTTGGCGAGTCCGAGAGTGAAGCATTGCTTGGGACCTGGGCCAGGCGAACGATGACTTCAGCATTTATGGAGGAAGGACGATTGAGGACTCTATCGAAGTTGCCTGCCCAGCGCTTGAGAATCTCTTCCTTATCGGTCACCAGCGTGTTTCCATCTGCACTGAGGAAGGACAATCCTGATTTAATAGGACCTTAGGTTATATTGAACGCCTTGTAGAATCTGTTCATGTCATTGCGGTCTTCATACGAATATATCTTGTCATCCTTCTTACTCAGCCATGTGTCCTATATCTATCAGAGCTCTCTATGCATTGTTCTTCTGATATTGGCAAATGCAGCTTTCTTAGATGTGGGGTGCGGGTCATTTAGCAGCGCTCTGTGTGTGCGGTAATTTTCTTCCAGCAGTTCTTGGATGAAGCCCTCATTATCATCGAACTGGTCATGGTACTTTCGCGAATTAGCGCCTATTACATTGGCGGTGGTGGAGTAGACAATATCCCGAAGGGACACCCAATCATACATTACATCATGCAAGCATAGAGTGATGGATTCAGCTTGCTGTCTTGTTCGTCTGCAAAGGACTGTTTCACTGAATCGTTTTTCAGCTTGCAGACCTTCACTCGCTTCGGTGTTTTGCTTACTCTGTATTGATGTTAGGTTTGGAAATGATCAGTTTGTGTCAGTCCAGCACTCAGCTCCACACACAGCCTTTGTCACTCTGCCTGTCTTTCTGTCGCACTATGACGTAGTCGAGCAGATGCCAGTGCTTGGAGTGCGGGTGCGTCCATGACGTCTTGCTGCGAAGTGGTAGTGGAAAGACAGAGTTGGTGATGCACAGGTTTTATCAGCAGGAGGCCATTGCTGTTGAAGATGCCTATCCCATTTTTCCCAACACTCCTTTATATGAGGTGTGATCTGAGCCAACGCAAGCGCTAAAGTCACTAAGGATGATAAGTTTATCTGTTCTGGGCAGAAAAACAGTGGATCTCAGTTCCTCGTACAACTTGTCCTTGATCTCATCGGGATTTGTCAATGTTGGGGCGTAGGCGCAGACTAGCGCTGCATAACTCTTTCTTGGGAGTGGCAGTTGAATGGTCATCAGGCGATCGCTGATGCCTTTAGATGGGCCGACTATATTGTTGACCAGATTTTACTTGATGGAAAAAACAACTCCAGCCAGGCGACGTTCTTCCTCAATCAGTCCAATCCAAAAGATGGTGTAACCAGCATTTACCTCTGACAATTGACCTATGTCGGTAAGTCGGGTCTCGCTGTGTGCTGCAATTTGGACTTTGTACCTGGCTAGCTGTCTGGCAATCAAAGTATTTTATCTTTCAGACCTTTCATCCCGGTACGATCAAAGAGTGTGCGTATATTCCATGCACCTAAGGTGGGAGTTGTCACATTGAAATGTTTCTTTGTTGTTTTTTACCGTTGACGTGTGATTGCTGATAGCCATGGTAACCATGGTAAGATAAAATAGACAATGTTTAGGGCTGCTCGGACACTCAATACGCTGACGGACTCCCATGCTACTTAGGTCACAGGAAGATGACCCTATAGCCTGAGCTACCTGCGTGCAAGGTTGTTTCTACGGCTGTCAGTGAATCCACACCTGTCGATTCGCCTTTTCCCCGTCACCACAGAACTTGCAGGAAGATGGCGTGGAATAGTCATCTGTTAAAATCATGACTAGCGTGTGAGAATTGAATTTCAGTGAGGAGTTGCGCGTTCGTAGACCTCACTCTATCGTCCTCGCCTATCTGGGTCTAGTGGCAAGACAGAGTCTAGACGGGTGGAGACATCAGTGTCTAAAATGTATCAAAGTGCCCTAGTCGCGTTCCACATCACTTGATGTAACCGCCTTTTTGCCCTTTGACCAGTGCTGGTTCCTCCAAGCAGTCCGTCAGGTCAAGTCTTGACATGGTTATGTAAACAAACCCTGATTACCGAGGGTTTGAGACCCGTCTGCCACCCTCAATCTGGTTTAGCCGGCCAGTTGAAGCCGTTACCCGTGATGTGGCCGCTGCGCATTCTACAGCTACTGGGAGCCACAGGTGAGAGTTGAGTGACAGATAGGGAGCAAAGATAGACCAGCTACCCCATGGGAGTACGACTGCTATCCCACCAGAGGTACTACCCCTCCCTGAGCACTCCATACATCACAATGAGAAAGTTATTGAAAAAATGAAAGATGAATTTATGTTTGCCCCGGATATTGAATTAGTTTGTCTTCGTAGCAAGATGTATTATTATTATTATTATTATTATTATTATTATTATTATTATTATTATTATTTTTATTATTATTATTATTATTATTATTATTATTATTATTATTATTATTATTATTATTACTATTATTATTATTACTATTACTATTATTATTATTATTATTATTATTATTATTATTATTATTATTATTATTATTATTATTATTATTTTTATTTTTATTATTATTATTATTATTATTATTACTATTACTATTATTATTATTACTATTACTATTATTATTATTATTATTATTATTATTATTATTATTATTATTATTACTATTATTATTATTATTATTATTATTATTATTATTATTATTATTATTATTATTATTATTATTATTATTATTATTTTATTTGATCAAGAAAGACGATAATAAAACTAAAAAGACATACGTACACATACAAACAGACAAACAGATAAACAGACATACATACAGATAAACAACCAGATACAAAATAATACATACAAACGTGCATATAGATATATACAAAGAGACACATATCAACGTGTATATACATGCATACAGACAAATAGACACATACAGACAAATAAATAAAAGCAGATATACAAACATATAAACAGACAGAGGAACAGACCAAGTGTTATTGAGACAATATCACAAAATTTAGAAACTGTAATTGTGACTATAATATCCCACTAAAGTACAAAAGCTTATACCTTCATATAGCAAGTAATTTTTAGGCAGCAGAACACAACACAAATCATAAAATTTAATAATTTTTTTTTAATGTCTCTTAGCGACGGTTGACGACAGAATTTTAAGAAATGCTGGTTTTATGCACACACTATAGACTTCTTCAATGTATTTGGAAATTGAAATATTTTACAATAATTGTTATTTTATTCAGAAATCCACACTATAGCTTAAGATAATTATGATTTTTTTTTTATTCTGTATAATGTAAATGCCTGTGCAATGTTAGGTAACTATATAATAATTTATCCAACATACAGATATAATGAGTCCGGTGGCCGTATTTTGATTATTGTGACTGGCATATGGCGACGGGGGCGATTTTTGATGCCGAAAAAATTTCTTATATAGGTAGGGTGCCGCCAACCCTTCTATGCGTCAAGAGAAAATTTGTACTCTTTTACCATGTCAACACGTGGTGGGTGCACTTTTGCATTCCCTGGATTGATACGATGGGTATGTGTGGAAAAATTTATGTTGACGTATAGAGAAGGTATGTTTTTGCTATCCGTCTTAAAAATATATGTAAATACGCTACTGCTACTGCAAATACGTTACTGTAAATATGCTTTCTGTAAATACGCTACTGCAATTACGTTGCTGTAAATATGCTTGTTGTAAATACGTTACTGTAAATACATGTAAATACGTTGCTGTAAATATGCTCGTTGTAAATATGTTACTGTAAATACGTGTAAATACGTTGCTGTAAATATGCTCGTTCTAAATACGTTACTGTAAATACGTGTAAATACGTTGTTGTAAATATGCTTGCTGTAAATAGGCTACTGTAATTAAGATTCTTTGTTTGTGATGTTCTTAATCGTATGTATATAATCATATTCATATGTATATAATCATAATCATATGCATAAAATCACCCTTAATTTAGGTCATATGTTGTGCTGTCCTTAATTAATATATAATAATATGCAAATAATTTTATCATAAGTATGCAAACATAATCATATATATATATATATATATATATATATATATATATATATATATATATATATATATATATATATATATATATATATATATATATATATATATATATATAAAACCATATTTATGTTGTGACATCTACAAAAAATCCTGTACATAATTGCTGTAAATATGCTGCTATAAAAGCTATAAAAACGTTTCAAAACGTTCTCTCTGAGGACCATTAATTTTATTGTTTAAACAAATATTAATAGCTTTAGAAATATCGCTATCAAATAAAATACCAACCATATTATTAATAAATGTCATTAGATCATCTGCCCATCTCGCTTTTCTCATATCGTTTTCACTAGCTAATAACCATACTGAACCATATTTTGGTGATATATGGTAACCAACTTTTTTAATTACACTTTGCTTTTTTAGGTTTTAAACCAATATAATCTGACATTGATTTGATGGAATTAAATCTCTTACAAAATTTGTTTGTCAGATTAAATCCAACATGTCGGCTTCCTTATATCGACAGACCTCATAAGAAAACATCGGCAGACTTAAAAGGTACCAAAGTTAATTTCTGCGGTTGGTTTGCTTTGTAATAAAATAACTTTTGTATTTGATATCCTGTCGGTAAATTTAAGCAAGGAGTTTATTGTTCTATGCGAGTTGTTTATATTCATCACCCAAGTTTCTATTTGTTTGTCATCTGTAATCATAATTGATTTTTGCAGGTTTAATAGCATTTTTTTAAAAAAAAAAAAAACTTGCTTTAATAATACTTTTGTATTCCATGCTAGCGAAAATTGTATCATTTGCACTCACAGTGAATGTATCTTAAAATAATGATTTTTATTTGCGAGATACTGTCGTATAGATAACCTGGATACAACACATTCTTGGTCCGTTTTCTCCTTGTAACTTATCATGTGTTAATGGCAGGCGCCTTCAAGCAATCGGGTGATATTTTCGTCTCTTTTTCGATTTTGTTGTTTGACATAAGTGATACACACTAAACTAGGATGCAAACGCAAGAAGGCATCCGCTACATATACCGAATTTGTGGACGGATTTGTTTTCTTTACTAAATTTCACATACTGAAAAAACAAGGAATAAATATTAACAATGAAAGGTTAGTTTATTTTATAATATTTTTAAATAAGTGTATGTTTATCAATATTTTTGTACCGTGTGGAAGGGGAGGGGCACCAATTCAACACAATTATTTCATTTCTTTTTTTTACTTATATGGAATAATGGAGCAAATATGATTGACGATATTGACTAGTAATTACAAGATTTTAATTTACGCGTGCATACACTACGACAACATGAAAATTATAACAAACACTAAAATTAACTGGTAAGAGATTCGTATTGCAGTAAGTAAATACTGACAAAATGCTCAACGTTATTCTCTCTCTCTCTCTCTCTCTCTCTCTCTCTCTCTCTCTCTCTCTCTCTCTCTCTCTCTCTCTCTCTCTCTCTCTCTCTTCCATGTGCAATCAAATGTGTATTATATACACCATTCTCACAACCTGAAGCCTAAAATTAAATATATGTTATAATATCTCATGTACACTAACCTTAGACAAATGTATACTTATTCTGTTAAATATTACCTGTTAAGTGTTTTTGTTTTATAAATCAATGTTGATGATTTGACCAGAAGACGTAAATTGAGAATGTCGTGTATATGCATATATTATTTTAGCATAAAAAATGTTTGTACATATTTTAGTTAGAACTTGCAAGATTTTGGTTTCTCTCATTTATATGTGCGTTACGAAATATGATTATTTTCTTTGCAAAATTATCAAGTTAGTTTTTTAAATCTAGTTTTGTTTCTTGAAACCTATTCATAAAACCTATATTACATAGTATCTACTTGTTGTTTGAAGAAAAAGAACTTATTCAGACCATTTTTAAGTTGGGCCGAATTGTCTTTCAGACAAATTGACTATAATCCAGTATAAATAATACACTTTCCCATCCCTCACCCATTCAATCCTACAAGGCTGAAACCACTTTTTCTGGTAAACAGAGTCTTTCGGAAAAAAAAAGAAAGATGCATTTTCGTATCATCTCTCTTTAGGTTACATCCATATGCAACACGAGGCATCATATTTGCTGTACAAAAGCACGATCGTAAAATATATCACATGACATTTACGTGGGAAAAATTAAACATCAGAGTGGTGTGGTTGAATGGAAAAGATAAATGTACGTCATATCCGTTTTAGGTACGCGGAAATTATCGATTGTTTACGAAGACTACCGAATATTTTTTTTTTATTTTAAAAAGCTGATTTTAAAGTCTAATTAAACATTTTTATGGTGTGGAGACATAACAAATGCGTTTTGTTTTGTTTATGACTATATTAATATCACATTTTTCTTTAACATAGGTGGTCAGCGACCTTTAAACTATAAAGCAAGGTCACAGCAGTGTAACATTAAAATATCGATGAAACGTTATTGACTTATTTAAAAATAGAATACGCTGTTTTCTATTTCTGGATAGTCGTTACAGATATGCATTATATGTATCAAATAAAATTCAACTAAATGCAGTGAGGACATACAATTCCATCATTTGAAGCCACGAGTCCGTAAAAATCAAATCAATGGATAAAATTGAAAAAATTTAAAGCGAAAAGGCTTACGGTGGCAACATGCGGTAAAGGAGTGTATCTGTCTTTTTCTTTTCTTTCAACAGTTCCTGTGTTCTTTGTTCCACCAGTTCCTCTAAATTGTTGGCATATCTCTCTAGTCGTTTTATCATCACATCCACTATGTTGCGATCCCTTTAAATAACATAAATATATGTATAATTTATCAAAGTGCTGTTTGTATCTTCTACCCTAGAAATATCGAGCATTCTGTCACAATGCAAATACCAGAATCCTCATAAGTAACCCTTGTAATAAATAAGAAACAATAAAAACAAAAATCAATGAATATATGGTTAATATAATTCTCCTTGTTAGAAAAAAGAAACAACAATAAAAATGATCAAAATGGTTAGCATATACTTTTCATGTTTTCCTTCATTTTTTCCTCGAATTTCTTTTGACAAGATTAAAATGAAGTACACCGTAATTTAAAAGGAAACGTCATCCATTTAAAATTTTTTCATTAATTCTGTAATACTGAATGTACTTAAATAGTTGAGAATAATTTAATCTCATAAGAAAGTATATTCTAAAATTCAATACTCAAAAGGTTTCCAAGAAAGAAAAAAGAAATTGTAATGACAAGTTAATAAGAAAAATTGAGGTTGTTTTATTTGCCACACAAGTTTTATCACAATCCACTAGAATTATAGTATTCCATGTGTGCTTAAGGAGAACAAATAAAAATGATTTACTTGTCAATTGACCGGCTTCCTCGACATTTTATGTTCATCGATTTAACGAAATTATTAAACAGGATTGATAGAGCATGAAGATCTATACTGGGGCCAACTGGGAAAATAAACTATTGAAATATTTAGCAACATAATTAATTACACCTTCATAAACCCTCCATAAAAGTTACCCAAATGGTCTAATAGTGTGTGTCCATGTTTGTGTGTGTATGTGTGTATGTGTGTGTGCGTGCGTCTGTGACTAATTTGAACATTCAAACTTACTTACATCCTTTAACCATTACCCTTCCCCGTTGACCATATAAACCCGATAAACTCTTTAGACCCTATACACCATTTAGACTTTATACACCCTCATTGAGGTCATAGATCTCACCGCATATTAACTCTGTGGTCCGTTTATGATAGAATTTCCCATTTCCTATAAATTTTAGAATAATTTTACGGAGCAAGTCCTACAAGTGTCTTGTGATATTTGCTCTTAAAACGCTCATGTTGCGAAGCTTTATTATCTGATTAAGCATTAACTAATAACATCTCCATTGTCAATACAGTAGTTGACGAGATCAGTTGGTACTATATAAGAGTGACTGACGTGTCGGAAGTATAAATAGCGTACAAAAGATATCAGTAAGTTAACACATGCAGGCTCTCAAATGTCGACGAGACCATTTTAAATGAGGAGTTCAGGGTTTCTGCTTTATATACTTATAACAGCCTAATCTTAACGGCATAGAAAATGAATACATCTTGAATCAAAATTACAGGAAATTCATAATATTTAATTACATCAGTTAAATTTGATATAGTGATGGAATTATTTGGCTGTGTTACTTAACCTGCATTCCCTGTATCTGCTGACACAATCTCGTCAAAACTGTAATTGTAATCACAAGTCACACTATAATAGACGACCTATACTTACACATCTCCCGCTCTGGCGACCTAGTGGTTAGAGCGTCCGCCTCGGATGCAGAAGGTCGTGGGTTCGATCCCCGGTCGAGTCATACCAAAGACTTACACAAATGTTACTAACAGCTGCCTCTCTTGGCGCTCAGCATTAAGAGGTTAGTGTTTGGATTGGTCGGCCTGGTGTCAGGATAATGTGACTGGGTGGTAAATCATGCTACATGTCTGCGGCATGATGCCCCAGTGCTAGACATCACTATAAACTGCCACACTGCAGACATCGTAGCGATATGACTTAAAAATTGTTAAAGCTACGTTAAAAATCATAAACATATCACATCACTTACACATCTTGGAATTTGCTTTTCATGAATGTTTTGATGGTGATAAATGGTGGTCTGTCGTTTGGATCTTCCATCCAACAAAGCTCCATCAGCCGGACACTGGCAGGATTTATATCCTGTACATCGATACATGTGTCAGGGCGGCATAACATTGTCTCACCGATCTTTACCTGACTTATGATATCTGAAACAAAAAAAAAATATGGTTGATGTGGAAAGCACTAAACATTAAATAAACTGAATCATTTCGTTCATGTGACTTACATAATTTCCAGTTATGTTACAAGCCCCCAATGCATACGAAATGCATGAGGAACAAAGGGAAATTATATAAAGCATCGATTGGATTGAAAATGTGAAAACATTTGTAGCCAAAAGCAAAATTTATACACATTACCTATTTAAACGATATAGAGAAGCATATATTATGAGTGAGGCACCAATGATGAAATTATTCAAATTAATAAAACAGAAGGCAATTACATTTTAAAATAAATGTAAATATACAGAAATGATTTATTACATAGTCGGTGCACCTTACATATGATATGTGCAAACATCTTAAAATATCAGTTTATGTAATTCTGATTGGTTTGAATACGCCCATTCAAATTTTGTGCAGTATCCTTTTTACTTATTGGCTGCCTGCGATTGTGGAATGTTTGTTTCCCACTCGTTCTGGAAAGTTTTGTATTTTACCATTATTAGCAACATTTTGTCGACCATTTTTCGAATCGATTTACTAGAGTGAATTGGGGAAAAAAAGCCACGCTTGTCTGAATATGGCTAATATACCCACAGGGGCACGTTCCGCCTTATATATCCTATCATGAGCAGAAAAATGGCGTGAACTTCCAAGCAAGAAGAAGAACCAAAAATAAAGCTACGGGAACTGATAAATTGATAGAGAGCGAGAGGTCTGGGGGTTGATATGTTGACATAAACTAGTCTCTCAACTGACAGAAATTTATCCAACTAGGTAGGGCATTATTTTTCGTGGTAAAATGTGCGTCTATGTCTACTGTAGTCTACGGTTCCAAATCAAATAATGCAAATATCCAGTCACAAATACATTACAGTAAACATGGAGTCTCTGTATTCGGTAATCACCCTTTAACATAAACATCCCAACAACTGAAAATGTTAAGTTGCGAAAATTTCACTTTTTGGTATTAAAATTTATATAGGTCATGTAGGTCCTCAACACCTATTGTAACTTTTTAAAAATGGGATAGGATTATATATATATATATATATATATATATATATATATATATATATATATATATATATATATATATATATATATATATATATATATATATATATATATATATTGCTGATAAACTGGCATTAAACTCATAGTTCATGTCAGTGAATGTTCTTGTAATTAGATATCGTTCATATATGTTTGCATTTTGAAATTCCATGCCTCTAGCGATCATATGTTCTCTTGGGAATACACCCATCCTGTAGACTATTTCATGCAGGATTATTCCGAAGCTGTACACATCTCCACTCTGGGTGCCATGTGGCATCCACTTTTCCACGCGTAGTAATTCCGGCGCTGTCCAAAGTAGTGCTGTAATAAACATTAACACATTTTACACGAAAGTAAAAGTAATAAATTAATTGCAATTACCCTATTCTGTACGTATACTTTCTTAAGACATTTTGGATATAATGTGTCATTACAGAACATTGTGAGTAAGCTGAAAACAGGAAAAAGCAACACAAACTGCAGACGACAAAAACACCACCTAATGCCGTTCCGTTCTCAGAATATTCCATAATAGTAAAACATGAACATGAGACTAAACGTAGTCAGTATTTTTCCTTTGTCTCATTAATATCAACTACGAACTCAGCAATTATCCTTAGATACCTAATGCAGAACTAGGTGGTATGTTCTTGCCAGCAAGTTGGTAACTGATTCATTCAGTCTGTTACTTTGAATCTACCTTGACACAAACATTCTCTCCTGAAACTTTTCACTCCTGTAAATTTAATGGAAATTTACCGAGGTGATATATATATATATATATATATATATATATATATATATATATATATATATATATATATATATATATATATATATATATCCTAATAGATTTGAAATCATCGCATCATAAATGATGACAGTCATTAAATTAATCTATTCGAAATTAATTACTAATTAACTAAATACTAATTAACTAATTACTAATTAACTAAATCCAGAATCAGTTGAATTACTCTTATGCAAATCGATATTTTCACTTGTATGCATGTAAGACTGCATTATAATGCATTCTGTATTTTCCGCCCAAGATATATTATGAAAGAAATAGTTTTTGTAAACACCAATATTCTTTACATTCATTTTCTTAAATATGGTTTCTTTGGAAAATATAACTAACGGAAGTGTACTCTGTCTTTTGATTACAGCAGTACAAAGCTATACAACTGTAAACTATTTTGGTGCATTGTTTTTTGTATTTTTATAATCTTGAATAAAGGAAAGCACTGTTCAGCTTTTAACTTTCTTGGGAACATGTTAAGACAGAAAACCATTCAGTTCTGACGTAATAAACTGATCCAGTCTCATGAAATTAAACATCTGAAACAGAACGTTCTTTTTAAGTATATATATTTTTTTTATTTAATAACAAAATCAGGACTATTCTGAAAGATCCGTGACCTTTATTGCATAACACCAGGCTGACTCAAATTCACGTGTAATGTTATTGATGAATTCCCTGTTGAGATAACGTAGGAGAAAATGAAATTGTAGGAATAACTCTTAATACATCGTTTTCTAACACGGAATGATTGCTAGAATTAGTGAGAAAGGTTGTAAATCGGAAACGAAACTTTGAAGTGTTTCCTGGAATATTCTACAAATGATTGTACCCTGAAAGAGGAGCTCGGAGAAAAAAAAGATGGATGACTCGGTAAAGGATTGCAACAGGAAAGCTACTTTTTGAAACTTTTGCTGAAACTCTTGTGAAATGATATCAGATGGTAGCTTTGGAATATTGACTAAAAACACGGGGGAATATAATTTCAACGAGAATAGTTGGATCATTAACTAGAACACATGTTAAGCGTTGGAACGCTTGGGGAAGAATTTAAACTGAAAGTTATTTCCTCATTTTCCAACAAAAGGATTAAAGAAAATGGCGTACTCTATACCGTATCCATAATCTCACATGTAATATATAAATCAGAAGGCTTTAACAGTGATCGCTGTATTTAGTCGCAATTTCATAATATGATAATCATATTATTACAAAACAATATGCGAGAGACACTGTGTAAAGTCTCTAGACAAAAACGATATTTTATAGCATATTGTCGCAAAACCGTTGATAAAAATGATATGTATCACACGGTTAGGGATTGATAAAAACGCAAACACAAAATGTACCTTTAAAACTTTCATTTTCTTCAAGATCTAGAGAATCAATCTTCTCCGTCAGGTAGCCCAGTCCAAAGTCTGTTATCTTCAACACCCACCTGTTGTCAACCAAGCAGTTGGTGCTCTTCAGTCTCCCGTGGGACACTAGCTTTGACGAATGAATGTACGTCATCCCCTAAAACGGTGTCAGAATCAGTTGGTAATAGAGTTAGATTACGATTACTATTGCAGGCATTGATAATACTACCTCTTCAATCACCAACCCCCATAAATATATCAGTTGTTGAACACTAAAATATGACCATCTGTCTTAAAAATAACGAACCCTGAGTTATAAATTTTAGTATAGAGTCCGTCTCAATTTGGTCTCGGAGATGTAATGTAACTAAAGCAAGCAGATTCTATTATGAAGCAGCGACACCATTAAAATGAAAAATTTTCTCTTAAAATGACGGGTCATCATGTAATAAGTAATATATCAACACCAGGCTTACCTGTGTTACAATGGCTTGAATACCAGCCTTACCTGTGTCAAAATGCCTTAAATTTTAACACTAGCTGTACCTGTGTCAAAACGGCTTGGACACCAGCCTTACCTGTGTCAAAATGACTTAAACTTGAACACCAGTCTTACCTATGTCAAAAGAGCTTGAACACTAGCCTTATCTGTGTGAAAATGGCTTAAACCTGAACACCCAGGCTTGCCTGTGTTAAAATGGCCTAAACTTGAACACAGCCTTACACATAAGGATGTTTAAAATACCAACTTAACTACGAAATATCTACCACAATAGTGACCTCTCATTTTTGCATTTAAATAATATGCTTAATTAAATGCCAAAAAATCACATAAATTTTCTTCCTCCTGTTAACAGAATCTACATTAATAGATATATCTCTATGTTTTAAATCGATACTTTCTCAGGTGTATTTATTACCACACTAATAGAGCCAATCAGCACAAGCTGCACCTTGTAATAGTCCAAAAGAAAATCCTTAATATATTTTCTCTGCGTTTTCCTCGAGTGATCTTTTTGCTGTGGGATTAACGCCATTTTAACACATGATAGTCTGTTCATGGCGGTCAGTATAACTGGTGAAGAAAGAACCAAGAAATTTTCGGAGGATCCATTAGCACACGCGAAACTGCTTTGTTAATTTTTCACATATATTGCTCAAGCCCGTTTCCTGGAGTTAAGAAAATTATGTTGTTTTCAGTAGAAGTCATCATGAAATCTGAATATAAAACGTCTATTGACGTCAACCTCTTGGCTTTCGAATAGGGTTGTATGCGAACGTGTGTTTCTGTCGTTTCTAGAACGGATTCTTGGCTCCAAATTCAAATCATGGTTTTTAAATACAACTATTATCAGAAAATCCGACATAATAATATGGTGATATTTTTCAAATGTCTAAATTAGGGCTTAACATATCTCAAATTGTCTTGATGTGTCAAACATATAACAATGCAGCGGGTTTCATTCAAATGTACTAAATAAAGAAATATATACGGAAATTATAGCCTCCATGGACATCGCCCAGTCATATGGCTTGACGTTATACCAGATAGAAGTTTTCCCATGACGACGGTGTTCACCTGCAAGTCAGTCTTCCATGTAGGTATTTGTTTAGATGGACATGGCGACCAATTGTTGAAAACCGGCGCAACTACCTTGGTTTCAAAGTTGTTTACGTTTCGATCATACCGGGTTTTAAGCAACAACTCGGTTACCACAAGCGTGACCTAGACTTTGTAAAATATGACATGAAACGTAAGTGAACTCTGCTCTAGGCTTACCTATGATTTCAAGTATAGGCCTACTTATGGATCGTGAAGGCCTTCCTATGATTTCAAGTATACTTATTGGATCCCTAAGGCCTACCAAGGATTTTAAGTGAACTTATTGGATTCTTAAGGTATACCTATGATTCCAAGTGTACTTATTGGACAGATAAGACCGTCTTATAATTTCAAATGTACTTATTGGATCCCAAAGGCCTACCAAGGATTTTAAGTGTACTTATTGGATTCTTAAGGTCTACCTATGATTCCAAGTGTACCTATTGGACCGTTAATACCGACTTATAATTTCAAATGTACTTATTGGATCCCTAAGGCCTACATTTAATTTAAAGTGTACTCATTGGATCCTTAAGGTCGGTCCTTGTTTCCAAGTCTATTTATAGGTTCGTTAAAGCCTACTCTTAATTTAAGGTGTATTGATATGACCCTTTTAATGATAGGTTGTAAAAAGTTCCAGTCTTAAAGATTTTCCTAACCCAAAGCTTCAAGCAATCCAAAATCATTATAATGTTTTGGATTCGTGTGTATTTCCTTGCCTTGCCATTAGTTGAATATATTTTCCTCAAATAAAATGTTATAACACAAGAAAGTATATGTTTGTGTATGTATATGTTTGTGTATGTATGAGTGTGTGTGTGTGTGTGTGTGTCCCAACATTAATTGTAAATTAAATAAAGCCAAAAAGAAATTGATCAAAGTTTGCAAACGTTGAAAATTATAGATTATTTGTATCAAACATACCAAAAAACTGTATATTGGCCAGTTATTTTTGTCTTTTGTGTGACAAAGTTATCGAGATAAGCGCGTTTGTCGGCAACAGAAAACCGAGTGGAATATTTACAAGTCTTTGTTAGCTAATGATATACAATTTCGTTGATATTTTTGTAACATTTTTATATGACGTTTTTGTGAGTAGTAAAATTGATCATGTGTTTCTTGCGAATTTAGTTGACGTAGAATTTACGTACTGACCGATGTATCGTTGCTTTAAGTGTACAAAGGTATAGGATACTGAGCCGACTTTACCATTAATGTCAACTAGAGACCTATAACAACTGCAGCATTTAAATAAGTTAGAAATCTCTCTCTCTCTCTCTCTCTCTCTCTCTCTCTCTCTCTCTCTCTCTCTCTCTCTCTCTCTCTCTCTCTCTCTCTCTCTCTCTCTCTCTCTCTCTCTCTCTCTCTCTCTCGTGTTATTAGTTACAGAAAAATAACAAGTGTTAGCATAAATAAAATCAGTCAGATGACTTTCTACGACTTGTCCTTATGTAAATCAAGTACAACAAACATCCTATAGAGTTATATAAACGTAGGAATCAGAGTTGTACCAAGGTGTATACTAGTTGTACCAAGGTGTATACTATTTGTACCAAGGTGTATACTAGTTGTACCAATGTATATCTAAGTTGTACCAAGGTGTATACTAGTCGTACCAAGGTATATACAAGTTGTACCAAGGTATATACTAGTTGTACCAAGGTGTATACTAGTTGTACCAAGGTATATACTAGTTGTACCAAGGTGTATACTATTTGTACCAAGGTGTATACTAGTTGTACCACAGTATATACTAGTTTATCATTCACGATGTCCATTTTCAGAAATATCCTGCATATTTCCGACAGGGAACTTTAAAACAAGCGATTATCTGGAAGCAGACCCAAACATAAATGCATCCTCGCAGTTCTCTTCTCTTAATTATTTGTACAAAAGTATCTTATTCCTTATTCAAGCGAGATTTTACCGCTTTATTCTTTGTTGATTTTTAACTTATTTTCTTAAATGCCACTTCAGCATAATAATCATAAGTGACTGACAACACATTGGTTGTAATTATTGCTTCAGTCTTATGTTTATGAAATTCTCAGAAACTACGGTTTTGCTATGGTTTACACATATTTAGATGGGAAACTCTGGGGTTGGCTAATAAGTTCCAATGACATGTTATCACAATTTCCATTCAAATAATACACTCTGTATAAAAGGGGCCCCGAGTGGCTGTGTGGTCTAAAGCGCTGTCCGTTACGGATCACTGCCATCTCACCTCTGTTTGCTTGGGTTCGAGTCTAGGATTCGTTGAATGTGGATATGTGAGAAAGCTTGCCAGTAGCTTCTCGTGGGTCGGTGGTTCTTTCCGGTGATTTCCCGATTTCTTCCTCCACCAATAATACTGGCCGCCATTAATAGCCTATCGTGTGATGAAACATGATGTTAAGCCCAACAACAACAACACTCTGTATAAGTACATAAAACATTTCATAAATACAATTTTCCCATGACGATACTGAAGGGAGATAATGGGAGAAAAGAGCAAACAAAAAGGTGGAAAACGAGAAGAATCTAGGTCCTATACAGAAGAAGTATTACATAATTGTCGGGCTTGAACCATTTCATAGTTGTAATATATTTTGGTACTGTTAAATTTGTATTTTGATTTTGCTCATTTGATGGATTGGGATTTTTTCTTAATAATAAATCCATATCTAGATTCATTGGATTAGTTTAATCTGCATACTAGACTTTAATGGTTCCAAATTGAGAAGAGATAATGTTCATTGGTTTTGATGCCTTCTAATTCCCTAGCTTTACATGTACAAAATAAGCTAGTAACACCGTAACAAACGTTTTGAAAGTATTAGATTTTGAAAGAATGGATCATCTCAACTCCCCTAGCTACTCAGCCCCCACCCCCTCAGCGACTCAGTTCACGTAGAGACTCAATTCCCTTAGAGACTCAACTTCCCTAGCGACTCAACTCCCTGAGCGACTCGACTTAACTCCTCAAAAGATTCAACTCCACCAGCGACTCAACTCCGCAAGATTCAACTTCAATAGTGACTTCATATCAACTGGAACATAATGACTATATATTAACTGGAACATAATGACTATATATCAACTGGAACATAATGACTATATATTAACTGGAACAGAATGACTATATATCAACTGGAACATGATGACTATATATCAACTGGAACATAATGACTATATATCAACTGGAACAGAATGACTATATATCAACTGGAACATAATGACTATATATCAACTGGAACGTAATGACTATATATTAACTGGAACAGAATGACTATATATCAACTGGAACATAATGACTATATATCAACTGGAACATATTGACTATATATCAACTGGAACATATTGACTATATATCAACTGGAACAAAATGACTATATCAACTGGAACATAATGACTATATATCAACTGGAACATAATGACTATATATCAACTGGAACATAATGACTATATATCAACTGGAACATAATGACTATATATTAACTGGAACAGAATGACTATATATCAACTGGAACATAATGACTATATATCAACTGGAACATATTGACTATATATCAACTGGAACATATTGACTATAGATCAACTGGAACATATTGACTATATATCAACTGGAACATATTGACTATATATCAACTGGAACATAATGACTATATATCAACTGGAACATAATGACTATATATCAACTGGAACATGTGTACATATGAAATAATGGAACGGTAGAATTAGCAGTTAAATTTGTTCTGAAATAGGTATGTGTTAAATCCAGGACTCAAATTTTGTCAGTCTTCGCCTCATTGAAGTCTTGAGAAGGTAACAGCGGATTCAAGAACACGTTTGATATTTTTTAAAGTAGATGCTTTTTTAACGTATATGAAAATGTATTCATGTTCTCACTTACGCTCACCATTAACGATCAGAAAAGTGAGGGCATAACGGGTATCCTTTACGGTCTGCCATTGTCGTTGCCATACAATTTTCGGGTGTCACTTCAAATTAACACAAAATACCATTTTATGTTTGTTTAAACAAAACTGATGATCTGATAACGACTGCTATTTGTCTGGGCAACTGTATTTGTTTTCGTTGTTTATGGTTGCATTTTGAGCTTCCTGGGCAAGATTAATTGAGGCTTGTGAACCAATTATTATCCATAATACATTATTCTCTGTAGCTTTTACGAGGGTATCATATAGTCCTGTATCCCTGTCTATACGTCATCGAAGATAGGTTAGTTACACGTATACCTGTGGCATTACTTGCACATGTATCATCCCATCGATAACTAAGAACATCCTTGACAAGAGAGAGAGAGAGAGAGAGAGAGAGAGAGAGAGAGAGAGAGAGAGAGAGAGAGAGAGAGAGAGAGAGAGAGAGAGAGAGAGAGAGAGAGATTGCTAGAAATATGAGGCGATGTCTCTCCTTTTGGAGCATGTTTTCAATATTTGGCCAGTGTTTTGCTGCTGCGTTTTGAATGTCTTATAAATATTTTCGTTTATTTTTTAAAATTTATTTTCAACTTGATTTGTACATGTATGTTGCTTATTTCTATACATGTGATTGTGCGTAGGTACAAACTGAAATCTTGTCAGTACCGAGCAACATTGTCAACCAAAGTTGCTGCATTATTTCAAACTATATGGTAAATTTGTAGCCAGCTTAAAATTGCGTATAAATTACATGTGTACTCTAGTAAGTAGTTCATTCTGAAAAAGGGCAAGATACTCAGCAATTGGATGCCATGTCTGAGGGCGTGACCTCTTGCGTGCGTGCGTGAGTGATTAAACATTCTTTTTCTGAATGGATTTTCAAATTAAAGCATTTTTGACATTTTTTAGACCTGAAAGTTTCCCAATTTCATTGTTTCATCATTAAATTGAACATTCCACAATTGGTGCACTTTTATTGAATGTTTGGTTTTATGTTAAATTTTCTGGGAAATATTTTGATTATTTTATGAAACTATGTATATTTCTCTATTTTTACATCATAAATATTATTTTTGTTCAGTTCAAATAATGGATATAGCAGGTTCTTTTCACTTCTCTCTATCACAGCAAGAATATTTTTCTGAGTATTTGAGAGTAAAATATTTTCGTGATTCGAATTGGTTAACTTACAGTTATGACGTTGATTGAATAATTTTGGGATGAGAGATCGGTGGGGTACGAAATGGAATAATTACGTTCGTTGTTTATATGACTGCGAGTTCCATTGAAACATGCATGCCTGTCTAGTGGTTTGCCAAGCGTGATTTTCAAGTCAGTTTATGAAGCATTCATATTTACCAAAGATATATTCACCTCAAAATAAACATGTTCAAGTTATTAATTAATTTGTTTGGACTAAAGTGGATGGATAGTATATGCAATAATTGATTTTTAAAACTGAATATTCAGTATGTTCACCTTCAGGTTCGGTTATAAGAAAATAAGAGATCACTTCGTCCAACATTTTGCTGTAAGTAGCATTTTGAAATTGACTATATCATGACATCATGCTGACCTTCAATAAAGCTGGTTTGAAAATATCATACAATCCAAATACTTGCTTAATAAATCGAAATTTAAGGTAAACTATTTTAATAGTAAAATATACAATTGTTATCAAAAATACAACTAATGCATCACTAATTATAAAGATTACAAACATCAATCCGATACCAGCTATTTCAACCTACGTTAACTAGGTCCATCATCAAGGAATGGCGGAACAACCAATCTAGTTGGATTTCATCGTTCTCTAAAACATCCTGCAGGAAAAAGAAATAACTATTCTGTATTTGTTGGAATTTTTTATTGCAAAATTTACTACCTATCACTATCTTAATAATCTATTTTATCTTTACCAGTCACGAGGGGACTGGGCGTGGTTAATATCTTTGATTTAATCGATGTTGATTGTGATTTCCTTTCATCCGGGTATCATATAATCTTCCAACAAAGTATGTTTATCTATTTACAAATTAACCTTCTTTTGAAACCAAAACCTATCTAAATATAATTAAATATATCGAAAAAAGATCGCATGCAATGATAACATAAATATTATCGGATTATCCAGGGTGTAATATTATCGGATTATCCAGGGTATACTATTATCGCATTATCCAGGGTGTACCCAAAAGGGTAAGAGTTACACAAGCTGGAATGTTCCGATTCCATTCCCATGTAGATGGGTATGAAGATAAGATTTTACTCAATCGAAGAGAAAACCGAGATGATTCAAAATGTGATTGGTACTTAGTGGTTATTCCTTGTCTGACAGAATTTTATTTGTCATTTAATCTTTCTCTACACAGATTTTTGGTAAAGCGAAATCATCTATATCTCATACGAGTACTTCAAATCTCACTCTTGTACAATATTTACACAATCAAATATCTGACAACACCGATCACGAAAAACCATATCTCTTCTTTCGTGCACTTATTGTAATAGAAAGGGCATGACATTTCTTACGCATGACAAAAACAGCATTTGTGAATGTTGTTAATCACAAATTTATTCCTTTAGCGGATACGTTTATTGGTCATACTGTTATTGAGTCATTATTTCCTCTGTATTGATCAATCAATAGATATTGATCACAGTGATCTTCTTTCAAACATTGATTCCCTCTATTTTATTCAGGGTGACAAAAGACAATTACTCATTGTCAAACAGGAACAAATTACTGAGATCTCCTATTTTTCATAAAGGGCTAAATATACATAAGGCATTAAGAAAAACACAATTATCAGAGGACGAAAAGTGATTAAACACAACTATTTTAAATGTTATGACTAAAAACATTTAAGGCTCTCTCTCATATAAACCAATAAACATTCCCTACATTTGCAGAGGAATATATGTTTGTGGGTAGGAACGGCAATTATAATATTTTTGTTCTCTAACTCTGACTCAACCATTCAACCTATCTCTGCATTTGACGAGCCATTAGGCAGAATAATGTCGTTCTTTTACCTAAGACCAAGTCAGGCAGCGAATACTTAATGATCATAATGTTCGATTGATTGAGGTAGATGCAATAAACTGACGACGAGCCTGAGCGTTTTCGACTCTGAATGAGTCTTAATAGACTATAACAAACAAAATATTTTTGCACTATTCGTCGTCAGTTTATTACATATTATATATATATATATATATATATATATATATATATATATATATATATATATATATATATATATATATATATATATATATATATATATATATATATATATATATATATATATATATATATATATATATATTTGTTTATTTATTTATTTATTTATTTATATTAGGCCTTATTAAATTACTCAGCAGCACCTGGAAAGGTTGAGTGCAGTAAAAATAAACTAGTAAGGAGCTGCAGATAAAGAAATAAGCTGTACCGTAAAAGAATATCGCTGAATTTACCTGTAGACTCCCTTTTGAACAGTAGCCAAACAAAACACAGTAGTCTGCTGGTGTCTCACACGCCCCTATGAACTTGTTGACATTGTCATGACTCAGGTCTCGCATCTGGAGGACGAAAAGTGATTAACAGTTGTTAAACACAACTATTTTAAATGCTATGACAAAAACATTTAAGGCTCTCTCACATAAAACCAATAAACGTTTCCTACATTTGCAGAGGAACATGTGATGTTTGTGGGTAGGAACGGCAATTATAATATTTTTGTTATCTAAATCTGACTCAACCATTCATCCATCACCCCAAATGATGAAAATTGCTCGGCTCAACAACTTTAACACATGTAACAATTTTATAACTTTTGATATTCAATATTTTGACTTGGAATGAGCTTACAGTTTTGGAAGCAACTTACTGACTGACAATCTTAAGATTCAATGTGCGATTTTTCCATTTTCTTTAGTCTGAGTTTAGCTTTGTGTTCTGATATTTGTGTTTTTCCTAATGCTAAAATCTAACATCAAATAAAATAAGTCAAATCTTAATCAATTAAATGCCATGACTATTTTTTCATTTAATTGTCTCACAACTGAATTTCATCAGTGGCACATTTTTGTCAGTTTAAAAGTTTATGTCATTTGACGAATTAAAAGCAGCTATCAGACCAGGCCTGTTTTTGATCCACAAATGATCCACAAAAGTCTCTCTCTCTCTCTCTGTCTCTCTCTCTCTCTCTCTCTCTCTCTCTCTCTCTCTCTCTCTCTCTCTCTCTCTCTCTCTCTCTCTCTCTCTCTCTCTCTCTCTCTCTCTCTCTCTCTCTCTCTCTCTCTCTCTCTCTCGCACATACACCAGAGACTTTTTTTTACCGCGTTTAATCCTATCAATGATGATCTGGGAAGAGTTGTGTGACGTTTCACCACAGTTCTAAGTACCACAACCTGGCCTTTGTAAATTCCGGCCGTGACAATATTTAGGTTGGCATCGCTGTGATTAGAGTTCAATCCAACGGAGATAGAACTGTTACTCATCTAAAAATAGAACACGAAATTATCTACTCATTATTTATTTACAAGAATGTTTATAGTTTCAAAGTCGGAATACCTACTGTTATTATTTATCAAAGGTGAAATATATGCATAAAAATGTAAATCTCATAAACTAGTAAAAACCAATGAAAATACAATCATATTTCAGTACGACTGTAACCATGTAAACAAAATAGTAAGTAAAGTAAGTCAATGAAAACAAGATAAATTCCCAATATGATCATGACGTCGTAGCCTGTACAAGTGCATAACAAAGAACATCCGTAAACAGACTTTGATGATCTTTTTGGAGAAAGGAATAAGTTTTTAATTCTAAAAGCATAAAAATCCAGAATATCAAGCAGGTTTTAAATGTATTTCAGAACTGATAGTTTTCTGTTCAGTACTATATTCCATGACTTTCATTTAAAGAAAATAATGGAAAGAATCTGCACATACCTTGCTACCAAATGTTTGCTTCGACCGCTTCAGTTCTACGTCAGCAATATCTATTTTCCACTTCATTCGGATTATATTTTCTTCAATTTGACGTCTCCTGTATATAGCAAAAGGCGAATAACCACACCCGATTGATGGTGTAAGTCAAAACAATTTAGTTTCAAATAAACATTTATATTTAATCTAATTAAGCAAAACTATACTAGTCAAGAAATAAGATAAAATTCAAAAACAAAATTTCAGAAATCATTATTAAAATATTTATAATTGTTAATACATTTGAAGAATAAATTCGTGTATTTATGCTTTCTAGTTTTCAAGAAGAGAAATTTAATGTTAATGATGCTCTTTCAAGCGAATATAATGAACCAATGAACCCTACATGTGTATTATGCAGAGACGCTGCTTTTAACCGTTAGATGTGGATTATACACGAACAAAACGCATATTTACTCTTGCTTGGTTCTTATAATGAAATGGTACTGTAGGATCAGAGATGTGACTTACCTTATTATGTAGACAATTATCATCATCAGGATTATCATAATCGCCATGCATGTACAGATAGATATGACGAGTGTACTACTCTCTGAAATTATAGATAAATTTCTTTGTAATTTTCTTGCAAAGCACAAATATTTGTAAGACTTGTGAACTGACGAGGTTTATGGACTCACCTAGAAGAAATCCCCAATGTTACGTCTGAGTAATAACAATATTATTGTTCTTGTTTGCTTTTTATCCTTGTAATACTTCATCCATATGAAAATAGTATATTAGAAGGTTTAAGACGAACACATCGGAATTCGTGCCTGAATGGAGAGAGAGAGAGAGAGAGAGAGAGAGAGAGAGAGAGAGAGAGAGAGAGAGAGAGAGAGAGAGAGAGAGAGAGAGAGAGAGAGAGAGAGAGAGTGAGAGAGAGAGAGATAGATAGAGAGAGAGAGAGTAATCCACATAACAAATACGAATTAAAAGTCAGTAAAATGGGAGTGCGAACAATATTATTATTTTAATTCTGATACACAGGTCATTAGTGTCTTTGTCGAAGCATAGATTGTATTCTTTATAAAAATATTTGTACGTGTTCATCTAATTAAATATTGAAATGCTCAGTTTAAAATTTTAAAACATTATAAATAGCATAGTTTGCATAGTGACTTATAATCTGGTTCAGAAAGCCAATAGCACTGAAGGTGGCCAAATCAGCATACTCTAGCGCTTGATGCCGTCTTGCAGTACAGACCGGAAGCAAACTGCCCCTACCACAATATTAATGAAGAAACAAAACAAGATAAAATAGCAATCTTCTCGTTAAATTTAAATCAATAAATATTTTTCTTGGTGAAACTGAGATAATAATTTAATATTTAACATTATAACATCACACTGGCTAAAGTTTAAAAATTGACCAGGCAAAGGGGAAGCAATAATGCATACACCAACCATTACACAAAGTGTACTTTGTGTTCAGTACACTAAAATATCTAAGGGTACACTCCTATTGTACACTGTATAACCAATAATTATTAAACTAATGTTGCATCACTTGGCAAGACCTTGTGCACAATGGTGTAAAGTTTAGTTTCGGAAGCATCTGCCTCGCTTCCTCGATAGAGAGACATAAAGCTCAATGATGACATTTGGTAAATCGATAGATACATTGCTTTTTGTTGGAGAAACTATAGAGAAAACTGACGTAAAAATAAATATTGCATCATACTTGCATATCACACTTGCAAGGTCAATATTATGTATACTATATTCTCCGACCGCTAATCTCGACTAGTGGTTAGAGCGTCAGCCTTGGATGCGGGAAGTCGCAGGTTCGAACCCCGACTGAGGCATTCCAAAGACTTATAAAAATGGTACTAGCAGCTGCCTCGCTTGGCGCTCATCATGAAGAGGTTAGTGTTTGGACTGGTCAAGCCTGGTGCCAGGATAATGTGACTGGGAGCAACATGAGGCTATATGTCTGAGGAATGATGCCTCAATGCTAGACATCACTATAAACTGCCACAATGCAGATATTGCAGTGAGCGATATGACTAAACAATTGTTAAAGCTACGTTAAAATTTCCAAACGCACACACATATTTTATTGTCTCCATAGGTACCTTCACGTTCTCGAGGACAATATTCTCCTTCGAATCCACATATGGGTATGGCTTTCGGGGGCATTCCGTCTGCCGTGTGCCATGTAAAGCCCTCCCAATTGGCTGTTTCTATTACCTGCAAACAGATTATGGAGTGGTAGATGATTTTGCATTGCACGAGCATGCAGCTGCATCAACAGGTACAAGCAAAAGGTCTGATCTGTTCATTTATATACATGTGTGTGTGTGTGTGTGTGTTTGTGTGTGTGGTAACACGACACATTAAAAATTAAAACCAGAAATTTCTTGATGTATTTTCCTTTCTGCATTTTTTCGTGTGTCGGGCAAGTTTTTTTTAGACATTACGGAACTTTATTGTGTGCTCGCTTCATGAAATAAAGTGATGTTCAGATATATTTTTAGATATCATTTACTGGTGTTGATGGTGTTGAAAGGTTTGCCATCCCATGATGTGATCCATGGAGAAAACTTGGTTATCATGAAACAACTGTGATCCATAAAGAATACAACGTTTGCATGCCATATTTTGATCTGACAGGTCTGTTTAAGTACTCAAAGAAAGAAAAAACATTAAAATTCTGTTAAGTATTGAACTGATTGATTATGATTGATTACTTTTTTTAGGATTGATTGTGGTCGATGGATTTGTTTTCTGATTGATTGTTTGATTGACATTTAATGGTAAGTAGGTATATAAAAAGTTATGTACCATATGAATAATTTGTCTCATAAAGCGTTGGAGTACACTGCAAATTAGGAGCTTGTCTGGAAAGGATTGATATATGTAATCCACTGTTTGTTAATCGGACACACTGAACAATTATTAGCAAGCCTGACTTTATTACCTTGATATAACGCAAAGGCAACCACTACAGGAGGTTTGACACTGAGATGTTGTGATTCATTCTCTCCTAGAGAAATATCCCAACATAAAGAAAGCTTTGTTCCAATAAATGCAGTAAACAACAACAAAACCTACACTGCACAATAACTCCGTAGAAATCATTTTCATTTGAATGTGTTAGTAATGCCAATTGTAAATACAGTGACAAATCAACAGAATATTTAAAAATGTTTTTGGTAAAATCATTGATTAACTGGTTTACACTTCCTGTCAGATCAATTGGCTTTTTAGATCTAAATAGATAAAAATAAAGTGAACCAGCAGACGCGATAAGTCCATTTTGCCAAAGGACACCATGTTTAACCGTAGCTATGGGTAATTTTTTTAAGGAATTGGTTTCTGGTGCAGGTTTTCTCATAGACCGAGTTTCCTCTTAAATTTTCCACCCATTTGATATATTTTGACATTTGTATGGATAACTGCTCCGGTGGCCTCCTGGTTATAGCGTCCGCCTCAGATGCGAGAGGTGCCGGGTTCAATCCCAAGCCGAGTCATACCAAATACTTTAAAAATGGTACTAACAGCTGCCTCGCTTGGCGCTCCTCATTAAAAGGTTAGTGCTGGGACTGGTTGGCCTGGTGTCAGTATATTGTGACTGGATGGAATATCATGTCACATGTCTGCGGCGTGATGCCCCAGTACTCGACATCACTATAAACTGTCGCACTGCATATATCGTAGCGAAATGACTGAAAAATTGTTAAAGCTACGTTAAAAATCATAATCACCCATCACATCACATTTGCATGGGGGTGTGATGTCAAAACACATTGCCTATCGCAACCTTGGAATTCGCCAACTCTACTCAGTTTCGGCATAGGGTAGCCACCTACTTAAGGGCCTAGCAAACTACAATGACTTTACATTGAACCTTTCCTATATGAAATCGATAGAAAGATGATTATTTTACTAAAGAAAAGTACAAAGATAATTTTCACAATGTCTTTAATTCATTGACAGAGAGGATGAAACCATGTCATTGACGAAGTTTGGTCGGGTACTCTCCATTTTGTGTTAAAACTCACTCATATATCCAAATCTAGCAGCCTACATGTTCACAACATCAGAGGTTAAATAGTCACATGATACCAAACAAAATACCGTTTACAGTATTGTTATATAAAAAATAAGAAAATAATGAATCAAAGGCAAATACTATATGTAAAGAAAATGTGAAGTACATGTATTGATCTCATCATATTTATTCTGAGAACACGAATCAGAAACCTGTGTAGCAGCCAAAGAAAAGGCCTGATTCACTGCGCAGAAAGCACACGTTAATGTGCTGATGTAATACCAACATGTAGGTTTTGTTGTTGTTTACTGCATATATTAGAACTACGTTGACATTTGCTGTTTGCAGGCAGACTACACTCTCTTGCCTTTGTTTTGCCACCCTCGAATCAATACGGGCGAGTTTCGTTCAATTACGTGTGCGACACTGACCTTCCGTTGGTTTCCTAACGCATGCGTCAGGAGCACGTTCTGGAAATCACACACAATCTATTTGCATACTTTGTCGTCTGCCCATTATTACATTGAATCTGGTTTGCATTTTTTGCATTACAATAGTCATTATTTTCTTTGAGAGAGAGAGCCACAAAATCACGCGATACCAATATTTCCAATATTCTTGCGAGAGACTGCAGCTGTAATTAGAAGAGAAACCGACTGTATCTAAAGAACTGTGTTGAAAATCTTCCGATAAATCTGTGTACTTATATTATTAGCCCTGTCATGTCAGTGTACTGATTGTACTTTATAGAGCGACTAAAAGAGATATCGATATAAACGTCGTATAATATGAATGCTCCTGTATGGAATGACCGATTCATGCAGTTCGTGTACTTAAAAGTTTAAGCGGACATGCGTAGATGAATCCACACCTTAAGACTATTGGCAGTTCACACTTTCATGTCCAATAGTGACATGCAAACTACGGTATTTCTAAACAAAAGATGTATACATAACTACAACCATATTGCCAAATTATCGCCAGTATATTGATATTGTACATGCATTATACAGTTATAGACAGATCTGTTGATAAAACTATTCATATTATTGGCGAGTCTAAGATATTATTGACAAGGGTATTGGGTTCAGAATATCAACAACAAATCTCATGGATTAAAGTGGATTTCGTTACGAGTTATTTGTGCAATCAATATTAGCAGCATATTCAAGTATCTTACAATCTCTGCATACTGCAAAGTTAGAACACCTTATTTCTACCTCAAGCAATGTACTATTCATATAAATACCCGCATGTTTGTGTAATTCGTATGTGTCATTATATCTGTTAATACTTGTATTTTTTTTTCTTTTATTTGTTGCACTAAGTAGATTACTTGATTTGTTTTACACAAAAAAACTAATGTACGGTCAGTTTGGAACGGGACGTAACCAATACACGTTGTCGTGGATTAATGGATTCTGACAAGTGTCCAAAAAATCAATATTATGTGAATTTTATATTCGATGCTTCTCTGAATAGGTAAAGTACGCACACATACGACCTGTAATTGTCTTGTTTATCCTTTAGCAGATGTTCCTTGTATGTAATAATTAGTTAGGGTCTTACAAATAAAGTGACCAACTATTTTGCTTTTAATACAAACTACGTAAGCTTTAACGTTTGATAGTGGTACGCTTTTCAATGTAGTTTAATTAGGTATATACCTTATCCCCCTTTGATATGGTATTCGCTAGAGCTGCTATGCGGGGGTAACCTTCTGGATGAGAAAAATGCCAGAACCAGTAAAACGGTTCACGGTCGGCGTTTTTGTCAAAATGAACAGGCCCGCTCACACCTGTTAATTAATAATAATAATAATAATAATAATAATAATAATAATAATAATAATAATAATAATAATAATAATAATAATAATAATAATAATAACGAGAAGAAGAAGAAGAAGAAGAAGAAGAAGAAGAAGAAGAAGAAGAAGAAGAAGAAGAAGAAGAAGAAGAAGAAGAAGAAGAAGAAGAAGATAATTTGAGAAATGAAAAGAAGACAAAATAATGCCGATGCTGGTGTTTGTGGTGTTGGTTTTGGTGGTAGGAGGGAAATAAGGGTGGAAATCATGACAAGTTGAGATTGATGAAGACAGAACTATGATGATACTGACGACGACGACGACGACGACAACAAAGTGGAATCCACAAATGCCATTGATGATAATCATCTTCATGACTTTATGTGCAGTTCTATTGAATAATTACAACATAATGAAACCATCTTTTAATCTAGAAAGAGAATCAGAAGAACATTCTATCTAATGGATACTATTTTATAGATAGTACATGGCCTTCGAAGTTCACATGCTTGTAGAGCACTTGTAAAGGTTTCGATACTGATTGCTCATAATTCATAAGTGCTCATGCGAAACTTGTGAACTCAGCGTTTAGTATATTAACTGTCTTTGCTTTTACATGAGAGTTCTTTAAAGAATAGAGTATTGACGGGGACCTACAAAGAATGTAACCAGTCTTTAACTGAAGTCACGATGCGCTAGAATGGTTGACATGGTAAAAAAGTAAACATAAAATATACCCGAGGCAATCTATTCTCAGGTGGCGCTATAGCTTCTTTCCAGCCACTCCACACAAGTTCATTGCTGCAAGAATATTGTATGCCTATCTTGGTTTGTTTCTCTTTTGAGCAATACGCAAACTATAAAAGAAATTGTAAGACTCAAACCAGAACGTCTTGCAATTTTATTATTCACTGGTTATTTTATTGTATTTGTCAATTGGCTTGATAAAAAAGACTTCAAAGATAATTCAAAATCAGGAAGATCCAGGGAAAAACAGTTTATGCTGACTGTTACGTTGTTTATCGATTTCATTTGGGGAACAGTTTCCTACTAGAAGGCGCCACAAGTACGGATCACTGCCATTTCACCTCTGTTTGGATTCGAGTTTAGAGTTTGTCCGAGGTGGGTATGTAAGAGAACTTGCCAGCAGGTTCTCGTGGGTTGGTGGTTCTTTCCAGGGGTTTTTTCCTGGTTATGCCTCCACTATTTATAATGTCCACCATGTAAAGATTATCTTATGCTGAAGAAAAGGCGTTAAACTATATCCGCCACAACAAAATCGTACTAGAACCAGCCTGATCAAATGAAACGTTCTTCCTTACCCATAAAAGTGGTATTTGCAGCGAATGCAAACAGCTTTTTGCCGTCTCGAACACTGATGTTATTGGTGATGGTGTAGTTAATCCATAACCCATACAGATAGGTGGCATCGTAGAGATATGGGGCATACGGGCTTCCCTAAAACGAAAAGAAAATAATTTTCTGTAAGAATTACATCAATTCTATGCTTTATTTTTGCATTTCTTCAATACAGCTACAAGTCTGAAGGGAAATTAGTTCTTTAGTTCTTGAGAAATTGTAATCAAGATAAATGTTAAAGATTGTATTTAGTTTTTAAAGAAGCACTATTTATTAATTAATTATTGTCATTTACATTATGAATTTGAATAAAATCTGAATTATAAATTTTAAGACAAATATTAAAAAGCGCTGTAGAGTATTCATTTTCATATCTCATAAATCTATCGTGAAAGAGTCATTACATTTGCATTGATTTGTAGAAACTCACTTGGTTTCTTACGACCTCATTCATGATTCTCTGAATGTTTGCCGAAAATTTTTAACTATTTTCTGGATGCAGCCTTGCAAAGCAGAAATACAAGAAGAAAGAATACAAAGGAAATATTTTTTTAATTTCTCGACGAAACTTACGAATGTCTTGGTCTTATGTGAGCGATATTACTACCAATTTATACAAACCAAAAATCCATTATCGAGTGCAAAAGAACTATTCCAAGGCTGTTGAAGCATTCGCACTGGTATGTATTTTTGGAAGGAAAGCACATCTTTCTTGATTTCTTCATTAGGCCATCTTGCTATAGTGATCTATCAAAGAGTAAAACTTTATGCTTTTCCAACAAATTAACAAGCAAATAAAGATGAATGTATGAATGGTCAAAGTTGTCATAGATAAAAATACTGGTGTGAAGAAAGAATGCGTACTGTAATTTGACTGTATTATATAATTTTGTAATAAACTACTTTTAAACAGACTCTCTCTCTCTCTCTCTCTCTCTCTCTCTCTCTCTCTCTCTCTCTCTCTCTCTCTCTCTCTCTCTCTCTCTCTCTTAATGAATATTTACGATTTACGTCCCCAGTGATGTTGAATGTCTTTAATTCATCGGTTACGAATACTCAGTTTGTCGGTACACATATCTTTCCCGTCCCTGAAGCAGATACAAAAATGTATAATTGTTTCCTTAAAAGGTAACCATGCTAACAGTCTTAAGGTCACAATCGCCCCGGCCCAACGGCATTATTTAAATATTGTGAAAGATCAAATCCTATTTAAAAATATCCTTACATATAGCAAGTATCTAAAGGCATGTTTTGCCTCATCGTCATCTTCGGTACCGTTTCGCCAAAGTAGTTCCGTTTCAAAGTTGTCTGTAGCCAATGCTGAAGGCACCATAAACAGATAGTCTCCATTACACATTTCCGCTCGACATGCCGCTATCATAATAGTTCGCAGTTTCCTTGGCGAACAGATAATGATTACTAAAAACAAAAAATATAATATAGACCTGCTAGGAAGCTCAGGTAAACATATTACATATTTGACATATTTAATTAAAAAACTGATTACTATATGTTGTTATGAACTAATAACTGCCTGTTTTCAAAATCACATGCTGTGATTTTAACCAGTTTTAATTTTTGTTACAAAGGTTTAGTGGAACAAATGTGTAACTATGCATAAAAGGCTTATAAAAATAGCATCACATTATCTTAAAACAATTGTAGATATATCAATTTCAACATACATTATGGTCCAGCTATGCAGATATAGTATATATGAATCATACATTGTAGAATATAATTATCTAGTCAAGCATTTAATCCGGAATCTAATGTAATTCATTGATTGAAGACAAGTTTTTACCGGTTATTAAAGTCTTTTTTAAGAGAAGGAATAAAAGTAATAACCAATCAAAGCTGTCAAAATATTTCAAAACTTGCCTGCATTCATTAAAGTTTTTAGCTTGCATATTAAAAATGATACATGCAGAGTGATGATGAGTACTTGGTTGGGTGGGGTTTTTTATATGGTGATGTGTAGATCTGGCCATATAGTCATATCGAGTTTGATGATTGTACAAACAATATGGTCCAAGAGAGTTAATTGAACATCAAAGGTTAAAAGCGTCAAAAGCAGGTCACGATGTTCAACTTTTAATATCGTGGTAGAGTATTAATCAGAATGCATGCATATATTAATGATCATGAGTTTAAACGAAAGAGTCCCAGAAAGGTACATAATCATGGCAATTATAATGATTGCTGGAGTTTGTAAATATTTCACAGTGACCTACTTTGGGTATGATCGCATAGTACTCTTTATTATGTATGCATGTGTTTGTATCCGTAGCTGTGTAAAAAACAGGAGATATGCCACCTTGTGTATTGCAAAGTTTATAAGCTCTCTTGCATTTCCTGCAAACTAAAATATATAGATCTTGAATGCTATTACTACTACTACTACTACTACTACTACTACTACTACTACTACTACTACTAGTGCTCCTACTACTAGTTCTCCTACTATTGATGCTACTACCACTACTACTACTACTACTACTACTACTACTACTGATACTACTACCACTGCAGTTACTACTACCGATACTACTACTACTTCTAGTGCTCCTACTATTGATATTACAACCACTACTGCTCCTACTATTGATATTACAACCACTACTGCTCCTACTATTGATATTACAACCACTACTGCTCCTACTATTGATATTACAACCACTACTGCTACTATTATTCATACGACTATCACTACTGCTACTACTATTGATACTACTACCACTACTGCTATTGTTACTGATACTACTACCACTGCTGCTGCTACTAGAGCTGCTATTTGTAATATTTATACCACGACTGCTACTACTACTAATACCAATACTACTCCTACTAGTGCTAATACTACTGCTTAAACTGCGTAAACAACTACAACTGATTCGAATACTACAACTGCTACTATTAATCTAATAATACTATTACTACTGCTACTACTAGTTCTACTACTACTGCTGTTACTGCTTAAACAAATACAACTGTTCCGACTACTACAACTGCTACAGCTACGCCTACGACTTCTGCTGCTGTTACTACTACTTCTGATACTACTAATACTACTACTGGTGCTACTACTACTAATGCTACTACTACTGTTGCTGCTGCTACTACTATTAGTGCTACTACTGCTTAAACAACTGAAAATGACAGACAAATGCAAATGCTATTACTGCTACAACTAATGTTTATACTACGGCTATTACTGTTACTACTACTACTAGTGCTACTACTATTGCTACTACAACTACTACTACTACTACTACTACTACTACTACTACTACTACTACTACTACTAGTGCAACCGCACGGTGGTCTAGTGGCTAGAGCGTCCATCTCGGTTGCGGGAGGTCGTGGGTTTTATCTCCGGTCAAGTCATATCAAAGACTTACAAAAATGGTACCAACAGCTGCCTCGCTTGACGCTCTGCATTAAGAGGTTAGTGTTAGGACTGGTCGGCCTGGTGTCAGGATAATGTGACTGGGTGCGACATCATGCTACATATCTGCGGCATGATTCCCCAGTGCAGACATCGTAGCGATATGACTGAGAAATTGTTAAAGCTATGTCTAAAATATCATATTCACATCACATCACTACTACTAGTGCTGTTACTTGTGTTTAAACAACTGCAAATGCTCTGACTACTGCAATTGCTACTGCTACAACAACTACTGCTACTACTACTACCATTTCTGACTCTGATAATGCTACTACTGGTGCTACTACTACTAGTGCTGCTGCTACTACTACTACCACTATTACTACAACTACTACCACTACTACTACTATTACTACTACTTCTACTATTATTACTTCTACAACAACAACTACTACTACTATTACGACTAATAATAATATTAAATGCAGCTATGACAGCAAAAGTAACCACAACGAAACAGAAATAATATTAATAATAACAATAACAATACATCTAGCACTCTTTTTCAACAGTCTTAGGGTACGATCTATGTCTTCGGTTGATACTGTTCCAATGAACTGGAAATATTGAGCCACTGTAATATTGTTGACACTGAATTTGTCCATGATGCCTTGCGCTGCGTATCCGCATATTTCATCTGTTAATAATAATAATAATAATAATAATAATAATAATAATAATAATAATAATAATAATAATAATAATAATAATAATAATAATAATGGTTTTTATTTCACAGTAATGATATGTCTCTCCTTCGCTTTGCAAATAATAATAATCACACTAAAATAGGTATTTACTTAGTTTCGAATGTTTGATTTTTCCCAATACTGTTTAACAGGTGAATGAAATAATTGTTAGCGTTATCAGCTATTTAGTTACCTTAAATTAGAATAGGTCGTACTTTTTTAACCATCTTCCTAAGTTCGGTTTAAGATTTGACAAGTTTCTTTAGATTTTCTATGTTTGTTCATACTTTGCTTGTCTTTCCATTGATTAAATACTATTTCTATAAAACTTACTGTAGGTATTTTTCAGTGCAAATATTTTACTCGTATCATTTGTTAACTGATCAAATAAAAAGTCATATTTATTTACCTTCGCTTTATGATATATATATCAGTAAATTTATCTTTTGTTACGTCACCACATTGTTCTTTTCCAACATTTCTAACGTCAACATTGTCAAGTCCTAGAAATAATATGAAACAACCAGTATTCACAGTATCATTCAAAACAGCAACCGGGACACCGCAAAATAATACTATCAAGCATACTATAGAAGACACTAATGAATATAGGCTGTCCGTGTTTAGCGGTACAAAATTTAGTATATTTACCACATATCTATGGCGTCATCCATCCGATAATTTTTCTGGAACTATATCTCTAGTGTTAAATAAAGATGCCGAAGAAACATTGTTACTAGAAACATCTGTTAACAGAAATTAAACGCAGAGTCTTACTGGTGGTGTCTTGAATTTGTAGCTGAAACTCCACAATTATTTACTTAGATTACAACGTCATTATAAAGCAAATCAAACCCAGGGACTGTCACTGTTGTATAAAATGTGTATTCAAAGGTTTTATATATATATATATATATATATATATATATATATATATATATATATATATATATATATATATATATATATATATATATATATATAGTCGATTTTAATCATATTTTGAAAAAGAATACAGAACAAGATGTGGACGCCCTAATGTAATATTACAGATATTATCATAAAAATCTTTGGTGTGTGAAAAAATGTTACAAATACTATAACAAAATACCTCGGATTATCACATTTGCTATTGTTAATGTCTAACTCTAGCATAATTTCAAGTGGAGCATCATTAAATCCGTTTTATTAATAATATCAGACGTTGGTGTTTCTTTGGCTACAGCGTATAGAAAAATTGAACCTCGAAATGCAACTAAAACAAACTCTTGAAAAACAGCAAGTATTACCTATAAAAAATATTTGATCAGATGCGATCTTATTTGCGAGGTATAAAATATGATATGGACGATTTAATACGCGAGTTTCGTGTTATTGACAGTATGTTAACATATATTCAGCCAATGAGAGTCAATAAATATCAAAAAGATTTTCATAAAATGTGTTACAACAGTAGCAGATGTTTAGTGTTTTACAACTTTAGAAATACTGTTATCAAAAAGTGTGTTAACCATATTTTCAATAAATGTCTTCAGATCGTCTGCCCAACCTCTCATTTTCAGTCGCGAATAGCTTATACAGCTCCATATTTCGGTGATATATGATAAGTTACATTTTTTATACAATTGCTTATTATTTTAGTTGTTATGCCAATATAGCTTGTGGCTGATTTGATTGCAATAAATCTCTTACAAAATGTATTTGTTTAATCAAATCCAATACGTCTGATTGACGTTGTTTGATATCCCATCTTATTTAATATTTTATTGTTAAATATGAAAAGATCTATTGAGCTAGAATCATCTATGGGTTTCAACTGTTTGTTTAATTTTCAGAGATAAGATGGTGGTTTGTGAGGGAAAGGTGGGCTCTGAAGTGATAAAAATGTCAGAATATATTTATTATTGAGATGGGGATGTTCTAAGCTAGATACCGCATTACCTTTATATACTACTGACATTCCAACTTTCTTGTGCATCCGACTGACCTCAAATCCCTTTCAACTTTCTCGTACCTCAAATTGACCCCAAATCTATTGCTCCTTTCTTGTACTTAATACTGACCTCTAATCCATCCCTAGTTACTCGTACCTCAGATTGACCTCAAATGCATTCCAACTATTTTCTACATCAGACTGACCTCAAATGCATTCCAACTATCTTGTACTTAGGACTGATCTCCAGTTCATATCAACTTTCAACCTGAGATTGACCTTAACTTAATTCTAACTTTCTTTTACATCAAACTTAATTCAAATCCATCCGTAATTTCTTGTACATCAGACAGACCTCAAATCCATGCCAACGTTCTTGTACATCAGATTCAACTCAAATCCATCCATACCTTCTTGTATTTCAGACTGACCTCAAATGCATTCCAATTTTGTGTAATCTTTTATTCGTCTTATATATAAATACTAATGTGTTGTCTGTGAAGCAGATTTTCGTTATAAATTGAATTTCTTTAAAGCCTTACCTTATAGATATAAGTTATGGCATTTTATCCGAGTTTACTATATTTGACCTCAACAATTTCATTAATTTGGATAATATTCCATAAATAAGGCATCTAAAATATTAAGTAATTGATATTCCGAAAATCTTCATGAAATTTTATCTGATTTAGTCCGCATCATGTATTGAGCATTGAAATAAGGTGCTGTAAACGCTACTGCTGCTACTACTACTAGTACTACACACACATCACATAAAAGTCTGTAGACATTATTTATAACCATTTCTTTTCTTAAAGAAAAATGGAGTTGATAATGTTTGCATGTTATCATGGTAAATCGCCTTCAATATTAAACCCTTTCTTAGTAACCATTCAAAATATGGATTTTTAAATATTGTGGCAAAATGTCGCTCTGTACATATGTGCATTTCTTTTATTGTGTACCAAAAAATCTTGGTAAAGCTATAATTTGTACATGACAAATGTCCATATTTTACCTTTTCAACTTTTGCTTAGTTACACCATGGCTTCAACTTAAAATTAAAAAAAGTGAAGCAACGTAGCAGCATGTGTTCGCAGTCAATTGTAGCTTATTTTAGAAGGAATAAGAAAATGAGATTCCTATCTCATGGACCCCTACCCCTCCAAAACCTTCAATCTGGACACATTTTTCAGTAGCCCTATCTAGGTCAAAATGATGACTTTTACATGATAAGACTTTCTAGCTCAAAGCCACCCCTGAACATTTTCAAAGTTAAAAACAAATCCCTTAAGATATAATGAAAAAAATGGCCAAGATGAAATAATTGAAATGCTTTCAAGTTTTATTGAGTATGGAGATGTTACTAATTACTAGTCAATATATATATATATATATATATATATATATATATATATATATATATATATATATATATATATATATATATATATATATATATATATATATATATATATATATATATATATATATATATGGAATATCTTGGCAGTTTTACTACATTATTATTGATAATCCAGTTTCGTTTGAAAAACCTTATTACGTTAACAATTTTCTACACACGTTTTATATGCTAAATGAACTTCTTAAAGAATATTTATTTTTGTTTACTTCAGAGAAAATGGATTATCTACAATATTTATAGATATGAAATTTCTGGAAGAGGTTATTGAAGTTTTCATGAAAGATCCAGAATTTTATATTGAACCATTAGACAGAGTTTATAATTATTGCAAAAAGGATATTGATGAATAAATTAGAGTCGAGATATATTTACAAGTTGAGCTTCATTTTTAAAAATAATGGTGAGATCATTTTATTTTTAAACCATTTTTGTTAGTTTATTTTTAAAGATTAAACAAAATTTAATACAAGTCATCACCATAATGTTTTATAATTATTTTCATACCTGCTAATTCTCATTGGTAGAATATCTGTTATCATACTGTCAATGATACGAAACTAACATATTAAGTCGTCGATATCATATTTCATTCCTTGTAAGTAAGATCTTATTTGATCAAGTAATGTTTGTATAAGTGATACTCGCTGTTTTGCAGGAAAATACAAATTGTGCCAAGCCGAGGCTCAATGTTTTAAAAGCTGTTGCAAGAGAAACACTAAAACTAGATCTTATTTTTTTTTAAAAAAACGGATTTAATAATGCTCCCCTTGAAATTTTACCAGAACTGGTCATTAGCAAAGGTCAACTGTAGACATGATCTTCTCGCTACGCAAGCTGAAGGAGAAGTTTCATGAGCAACTGATGCCCATCTACGGTGTCTTTATAGACATGACAAAGGCATTTGACCTGTTCAGCAGGAGCGGACACTTCAGCTGCTCCCCGCCAACGCAACCTGTCCACATATCGTTTCAACAGAAAATGCAAAGCACAATGTACTTCAACGGCGTAAAGCAGGTCTGTGTCCTTGCGCAGACCCTCTTTGCCATCTTCTTCTTCTTCCAGTACGCCTTCAAGGACTGCAACAAGGGAGTGTACATCCACACCAGTGCTAACGGCAAAGTGTTCAACATCGCTCATCTCCGTGCAAAGACTAAAATCACAGAGGTTCTCATCCGGAATTGCTCTTTGCCGACGATGCAGCATTGACATCACAGCTGGTATGTCGCCTCTACCACTCCTGCAAAGAGTTCGGACTGACCATCAGTTTAAAGAAGACGAATATCATGGCGCAGGATGCAGACTCCCTCCAGCCATCTCCATCGATGGGCACAACGTTGAAGTAGTTGAGAATTACTAATACCTTCTGTCCACCAGCTCGCTCTTCATTGATGTTGAGGTGAATGTCAGGATTTTCGAGACAGCAACAGTTATGGCCAGACTGAACCATAGGGTCGTGGACAACCCCAACCTCACTGGAAAGACCAAACTGTACGTCTACTAGGCCTGTGTGCTCAGCAAACTTCTCTACAGCAGTGAGGCATGAACCACCTACACGAGCAATGAGAGGAAAACTTAACTGCTTCCACTTAAGATGCCTGCGGAACCTCCTGCGCATTCAGGGACACAACAAAGAATCCAAAACAGATGTTCTGGAACGCACCAGCATAAACAGCATGTTCGCCATTCAAAGCGAGAGGCGAATTCGCTGGCTCGGCTATGTTAAGAGAGTGGATTCAGGTCGAATTCCCAAGGACCTGCTATACGGCAAGCTAGCAGAAGTCACCCGACTGACTGGATGGACACGTCTGCGTTACAAATATGCCTGCAAGAAGGACATGAAGACAGCCAATATCAACGTCAACAACTGGGAGAGCTGTGCTAATGATCACTACGAGTGGTGCTTTGCGGTCAGAGAGGGCGTTCAGAATGCCGTGGAAAGGATAAACACATATCTCGCTACAAAGAGAGCCAGGAGAAAGGCGAAACGTCAACAGCCTCAACAAGCATCAACGTTTACCTGCATCAAGTGTAACAGAGAATGTTACTCTAGATTCGGTTTAAACGACGACAATTTATTGAGATGGTTCAAAAAAGAGTGATATGCAAAGTTAACTAACGGAAAATACTGATAGCAAGTGTTACCTACAGTTTGCCATTATTTACGGAGCTTTAAATTACTGCCATTGACAGTAATATAGTTCTATTCTGCGATAATGTCAGTACAATACAATTTGTAGTTTTCACCTAACAATCTCTTTCACCGCAGCGACAGTGGCTTTTGTCTTTAAGAGTGGCATACATTAGACCTCCTACAGTAAATGCATGTTGCTTACTTTCAATCTCCAATTGAGGATCGTAATTCATTTCCATATATTATAAAGTCAGTAGAACCTATAGTAACACGTATTATAGTCTAATAGAGAAGCATGAAGTTGGCAAAATATATTAGTGTAGAAGAGAAATGCAAAATATCGCACAGATGACAATGGCTGTTGGTTTTCGATCAAATAGCAGATTGGAGAAATAATTCATAAAAATGCAAACATTGCCACAGTAAATTCGATTTTGCTATATATCAATCTGCCTTCTAATAACAGATACATTATTTTTCTTACTTACTTGAAATTTCCATGTACATCCCTGCAAGTGTCCAGTCAAATCTATGAAAGAGTCCCACAAGTGCAATCCCAATTTTTGTAAATGGCCCTAGAGTTCTGACATAAGTCTTGAAAGTAGACTTATCCGACAGTGCCGGAGACGTAGATGCCCACGAGATTTGAGGGATATTCCAAAATGTTGTCAGATGCCCGACAGGTGTCGATACTGCAATGAAATAAGATATATATATATATATATATATATATATATATATATATATATATATATATATATATATATATATATATATATATATATATATATATATATATATATATATATATAATTAAATTATATTATTATCACAGTCTTATTTAATTAATACTATAGAACAACACAAGGCTTATAATCGATGTCCTGTTGGCTAGGTTATTTACCATAGCATTTTTAAGTAAATACCCTTGATATGATATCAGTCCTATATTCTGCATGCTTATCGATCTCAATCATCTGTTCCGTAATATTATATATTATATATATTATCTGTTCCTCCGGATCCGAGTCTTTCTACACAAAGACTATACCTTTTTTGTCATTCACTACTCAGGTATCATCGGCACGTGCAAACGCACACGCACACACAGGTTATTATGGCATATTGCATATGTATTTAATTTCTTCAAGAGTTGAGAAAAATGAAGCCAAAGCTCTTAAGAAAATTATGCACAAAACCATGGGAAAAAAATGTTGACTTTTCTTCTATCCAGCAATACTTACATTTTTATATTGGACGTAAGACATTATACTATATTGGGTTAATGTAGAAATAACATAACATTTGATCAATAGAGTACTTTATGGCTTGCATGTACCTCCCTCCAATAAAGGGTAATATGTCCATCAACTTGTCGATAGAGTACTACATCTTTTTAATTTTTTATCATTTTTCTCATGTTAAGCATGTGGTCATAAATAAAATTTTGGATCTGAATGGCAATATAATTTTCTCGGCCATACCAACCCTCTTAATATATAATTGCCTACTGGCTTTAAACCAACATCTATTATATTGTTTCAGTGTATGGGTTTTCAGATTCATTATCAATAATTCCATTCTTAATGTTGGATTCTTCCTCCTCGGAGTTCAAATTATCCACATTATAAAATATTTCATCTTTCTCTTTCCTCTAAGTCTCTAGTATTATATATATATATATATATATATATATATATATATATATATATATATATATATATATATATATATATATATATATATAATATCAACGTACGAGGGAGAACGAGCTGTGGATGCAGAAAACCACGATAATGTTATTCAGATATATTCCCTTATTTATATTGAAACAATGAATGTACTTTAAAGTTCACGCACATCAGGTTTGAGCAAATAATTAATTAAAAACATTTTTTTTAAAAAAAAAAAAACATTTGCTGAGTAGTTAATCTTTTTTTTCATATTATTTGAATTTTGTGATCCTGAATATTTTCCCAAATATCTAGACAAATTAGTTTTAAATGTGAATAGCAAGAAAATATTTCGGACTAGTTTCTCATTAGATGAAAAGATAACATCGATGGATATACAATAATCTGCATAAATGTTCCGTTTAAAGTACCCGTTGAATCAAAATCAAAAAAGTGTATACTCAAAGGTTATGAAATATTTTGCCCTTCATTACAATGATACTTGTATCGCTATTATTAAAATATACTTTGCAATTACGCCTTTCTGTTTCTCCTGTTTTACAATTAAACCGACTAATCAATATTAGGATTTAAAAGAACTGACAAACTTTAATTGCCTTTTTAAGGTAGAATTTGACTACATATATCTTTGAAAGACAAATATTTTAAACTTTTAGGAGAACAACCAATATTTGATTTAATCTGATCCGTCGCGCCATCTAACGTCCGCGTGGATTCGAGTCTTGGCTTCAGTCAACGTGGGTATATGAGAAAGATTATTAGTAGCTTCTCATGGGTCGGATATTTTGTCCAGGGTTTCCAGGAGTTTTCCTCCACCATTTATCCTGGCTGCCATGTATAGCCTATCTTGTGCTGCAAATGGCGTTAAACCTTACAACAAAAACAACAATAACAACAACAACAACAACAACATTGTCGTAGTAAACACTGGCGTGCGCCCAAGTTTCACAATTCCCGGCTGCCAAATTTGAAAAGAAATGGGTATTGTTTATGTTGTATCTGTAATGCCATAAGATAAATGAGACGTAAATATAATGAATATATATATATATATATATATATATATATATATATATATATATATATATATATATATATATATATATATATATATATATATATATATATATATACATACATACATATATACATACATACATACATACATACATACATACATACATACATACATACATACATACATACATACATACATACATACATACATACATACATACATACATACATACATACATACATACATACATACATACATACATACATACATACATACATACATACATACATACATACATACATACATACATACATACAGTGACCTTCACCCCCACCCCACCTAACCCCACCCAACCTCACCCAACCTGGCGTTAAACCTTACAACAACAACAAGAACACTGGCGTGTTGTAGTGAATACTGACGTGCGCCCCAGTTTCACGATTTCCGGCTCCTCGTCTGCCAAATTTGAAAATAAATGGTATATATGTGGGGTGGGGTTAGGTGGGGTGGGTGGGATGGGTGTGGGTATCACTGTAAGATGAAAACAGAGAAAGCTGAGACCAAGAGAAAGTGTTTTTAGATCAGATTAACATATGATTAAACTTACAATTGATTAATGTTTTACTAATTTTTGTGAAGGATCACTTTTCCCAATTTTTTAAAAAAAAATCTTAATCGTTTCTATTTTACTTTCAAAATTTATGCACACTGATGTAAATTCAATCAGCCCCTGTAGTTTGAACTTAAGATGGGATGTTTCTCCGCTGTATATTTTGCTTCCTATCAAAACCGCTCTTGTTTTGGCCATGTTAGGCTTCAGTCCTGAAATACTTATAAAAAAGTCTATAACTTCAAAAGAGGATTCTTGAGATTCAAGTGAGATAACATGAATTAAAGTAGCATAATCTGCAAACTGCGAAAGTAAATATTATTTAGCTTGGTACCTTTGATATTTGTATTATTCTTTAATATTATAGCTTATACTTCTGAACATAACAAGGGGTGATATATAGTTATTGAATCACCCTGTCAACAACCGCTGGAACTTCTAAAAACCAGAAAGAAAGATTGTAAAACTTTCGATGAGATATTACAATAAAATATTTTGGTCAATGCCATCAACTTAAGAAAGTTAGAATATTATGAATACAGTTCCAAGAAATAGAACAAAATGCTATATTCAATATTGATTAATAATAGTACGGCCAATATTTGAAATGTACATAATATCACATACAATATTTGCATTTTTTGCCAGTATATATCCCTCTCAAGAAATCAATGTGATCATCCTATATTATTTCATTAAATACTGCCGTAATTGTTTTGCACTACACCCTGAAACGTATTTGTGCACAGGATTAACTAAATAAATTGGACGCCAGCTCATGAGCAATAATCCCCACATAATCAGTTGAAGCATATTAAAATTTTATTTCTCTTCATGTAATTTATGATTTCATTAATATATTTTTATCAACCAGTAAACTGCAACTAAATTTCCACAAACCTTACTTCTTGTGAAGGGGCCGCAAGTGGCCAAGCGGTCTGAAGCGCTCTCCGTTACGGATCACTGCCATCTTACCTCTGTCTGCGTGGATTCGAGTCTAAAATTCGGCGAATGTGGATAGGTGAGAAAGCTTGCCAATAGCTTCAAGTGGGTCAATGGTTCTTTCCGGTGATTTCCCGGTTTCTTCTTCCACCATTAATACTGGCCGCTATGTATAGCCTATCATATGTTGAAAAATGGCTTTATGTCCCACAATAATAATAACAACATCTTGTGAAATTATTTGTGTTTGAATGCAATATTACCATGGAGTGGTCAGACCTATAACTTGATTAAATTGTTACTTTCAATGTGTGTGGCAGAAAGAAAAAAAAAATCGGTCGCAGACAGAAATCTAGTATAGCTTGTCGTTTATGACTTTTTTTCTCCATAAATATTTCTTTAATCACGCAGTCAATGCTCTTAATGGAATAAAAAGATCAAAAATTATTTTATATTTAATAATGTATTTCATGGCATTAGGTTTATTTCATCTATTTAATTATATAAATCTAATTTTAATCTTAAGCCAAGTTAAAGTCACCACATTTAATGGTACACTCCTTTTCATATTTATATGTAATTTCATTTAATATGATTCTAAAATTCTAGACAGTTATTCGGCTTATATACAATAATTTAGAAATGGATCCAGTCACTAAATTGAACATCAATGCAATCAAATTATCATAAGGATCCGTTTTACATTATGTTATATCATACTCAATGTTGAATAAAATACAAACTTTCTCGTGAGTTTGAACTGTGCGCTGTATCAATGATATACCACGAGAGTTATAAATTATTCATTCGAAGGAAACGATTCTTGCCGAGTTGTATGTCATTGATACAGCGTACATACTATACAAATATTTTATTTATATCACATATATTAGCATATATTTGCGCTTTGAACGGAGTTAAGATTTAATACAGGCAGCTCTTTTTCGGCTTAATGAATGAACTCATCACATCCCCAAATGTGTCCGCAACAGAATGTAGCTCTGCGCCCTTTGTGGCAATTCACGATTACTGCTACATAATGATATGTTGATTGTTTTATATTTTAGTTTCTATTTTTCTTCACAGTGACTTAAACATGAAAGATGCTATTGAAATTAAAAGTAGAGCACTACATACACCAGGTTAGCTACACCGAACGCATGAATGCTAAGCCATTTACCTAATGGCTCATGGAATTTAATGTGTAATAAAAACTAAGCGAAATGACGAACCAGCAAGAGGCAAAAAACTTATTTTAATATCTTTAAAGTTTATCAAAGTCATGATCCTGCTTTAGTAACAGTACTATCGACCCTAAACTCTCTCTCTCTCTCTCTCTCTCTCTCTCTCTCTCTCTCTCTCTCTCTCTCTCTCTCTCTCTCTCTCTCTCTCTCTCTCTCTCTCTCTCTCTCTCTCTCTCTCTCTCTCTCTCTCTCTCTCATCCTTTAGTCGGTTTGACTTAAATTATACCATTATTCGTAAGTACAGAGATACTGTAGGATGACACAAACAAAAATTCTCTACGTTCGTTATTTCATAGATTTTAGCACGTATCTTGCTACATTGGTCCAGAGAGACAGACAGAGACAGACAGACTGACGGGTCTTTTGACATTTTTATATTTAATCAAAAATAATAATCGATATTTGAACATTATAGTTTGATTAAGAAACGACAAGAAAACATAAAATACATTACAGTATGCGTACCAAGAAACTGGGGAATTTATGTATGATGTAGAGATGGTTTGCAACTTTATATCATTGCAAAACACTGTAGACAAATTCCAAAGAAAGTGCACACGTATTCATATGAATTACTTGGTGTACCTTCTGTGTTCTTTAATCCAGCCCAAATTGTTTTCTCTCACTCCAGATTTTTGTGTAGTTTCACCGTTATTCACGAAAGGGATAGGAGGAAATAGAAAGCAGAAAGGATTGTGATGAAAATGTGTACGTTATTAAATTCATTTAGAAAACGAGGATTATTAATACTTGTATCGCTATTTTCATACTTCACTAATGATTAATGTGTGAAAATTCATCATTGATCTAGATTCAACTGCAGAAAGTCGTTAGAATGTTTATATATTCGTATTATTGCGCCGGGGATGGATCACAATTTGATATAACAATAATAATGGTATATCAAATTGCTTTAAAAAGCAACATATATATATATATATATATATATATATATATATATATATATATATATATATATATATATATATATATATATATATATATATATATAATGGGTTTGGTTTTTTTCATTGAAAGTTTTTATAATAATAACTTTATTCAGTGGAATTTACGTTGTTTTCAGAAAATCTAGTTCATTTCTAGTAAATAATATTATTGCTACAATTTTTATTTTTAGCCGACCTTGGTTCGGAAATTTGAAAGTACACAGTGGAAATCATTGATCGTATTCAGGGTCATTCTTGTTCTACGTCAACTCAGTTGTAAACAAACATTTTTAGAAAATCCATTTCTAGTGTGGGCTGTGTTGGCTTAGGTGATGAAAGACTTGTAGTAAGCAATCGTATGACCCATCAGGCGGTCTAAAATTTATTTTTAGTTTTAATACTCAGTCTCAATGTTTCTGAATCAGTCTTAAATAACGCCTTTAAAGCCCAAGCTGTTTTAGCGTTGTTGCAAGTTGATTTTAAAGTTCTTCTTTTTTGTATTTAATGATCTATGTTCTCTAGAAAACATTCATAAGTTCTCTTTTTCATCAAATTGAACAAAGACATTCAGTAGAAATTACTCAGAAGTCTAAAGCCGGAATATTATTTTTGATTCAAAAAATTTAACGATGAACTGTTAACATCAGCACAACGACCTTATCTGACGTCATCGTCCGCCATCTTGGAACTTCGCAGGGATTCGAGCTTGGCTTCATTTAGGACGTTTTAGTGATATGAATTTTAATTTTTAGATTCTAGGATTAATTTTTAGATTATATTCAGAAACTGTAAGTCCTTTTTCATATTTTTATTGTGTCTTCTAGGAAAATAATTATTTTTGTTGTTGTTGGCTTCACTCTTTTTCTTGTTACTTTTGAACGAACCTGCACGTAACTATATCGAAAAATGCAATAATTATCACTTTCATTATGTTCTTTTGTTACGTACTTAAACATCGTTGTTTGCTGCATTAATTATAGATATGTATCATGGGCCAGTGGCCGCTATTACAAATAAACACTTATTATTATTATTATTCTCTTGAGCTCATCATTTTTCTTCAGGGCATATCTTTTCAATTTTTAATTTCTGATTTGGAATAAATTTTAAAATACTAGAGAATTATAATCGATAGATACTATAATCGAAGTTGCGAAAAAATTTTGCTTTGAAAGCTTGCCGGAGGCGTTTAACTTTAGCAATGCATTATGAAAAAAATGTAATGAAAAAAATGTATTAAATTTCGGGGTTTTTTGCTTAACAGTAACCGCACTGCAAGTCTTACACCAAGCAATGACGTAATCCCTTCAACATGACTCTTTAAATATACAGACTTTACAGCAGCAAGGCAAATTACCTCTCGTTTATATAAAACACATGTTTCATCAGATAACGGTAATGTGTATATTATATGTGTAACACCGTTGTCCAGAAACTCTACTGAAAGTTGATGATATCTTTGGCGGACGTAATGGTATAACAATGTATGGCTATCTTGCACAAGATTAACCAGGAAGATTTTGTACTGAACAATCAAGATTTCACTTGGCATTGCGTGATATGCTTGAATTAAGGAATTTTATACTCAATACTTTGTCATAGTTCATTTATCTCGCTTTTTATCTTCATTCAAGGATTTAAGATTTACGAAAGTTATGCAATGATAACACTCGAAAAATCGGAAAATATTGCAGACTTCCATTTCTAACAAGCGCTTTACTGTCATTCACCCTTACCGCACTTAACCAATACATGTTTCCGATCCTTTGGGATTTAATGAACTGTTTGCAATGTGATGTAGAAGGTAAGGAAGAATTTCATCCTACCCTCGTATATAATTACGTCATCGACTTGTATTATAGTCTTTCAACTGTATGTTCGAAAGGAAATAGAAAATAGTATGCAAGAATTAATTTCATTCAAAGAGGTTTAAAGAGAATAAAAGACAATTCAGAGTTCTGTCAAATCTAAATCTAAATAGGAGCGGCTATATATTTTTAGGTGTAAGTAATTGTTGGAAATGTTTATATATATATATATATATATATATATATATATATATATATATATATATATATATATGTATATACATATATATATGTATATATGTATATATATATGTATATATATATATATGTATATATATATATATATATATATATATATATATATATATATATATATATATATAAATATATATATATATATATATGTATGTATTTATGTATATATATATAGATGCAATAAACTGACGACGAACAGTACGAAACTAGCAACTAACTAGCCTAAGCGCTTTCGACTCTTAATGAGTCTTTTTCAAAGGCAAATACAAAACATAGTTACGACAAACAAATAAACACATAAACGTTGCGTTTGTAAACCTCTACATTTACAAACGCAACGTTTATGTGTTTATTTGTTTGTCGTAACTATGTTTTGTATTTGCCTTTGAAAAAGACTCATTAAGAGTCGAAAGCGCTTAGGCTAGTTAGTTGCTAGTTTCGTACTGTTCGTCGTCAGTTTATTGCATCTATTTTAATTAATACCTGACAAACGTGATCCCTTGGTGGATCCAGTACGTTTGAGAGGGTTGTTATTCGCCATATGATTTGTATTCTTTATATATATATATATATATATATATATATATATATATATATATATATATATATATAGAGAGATAAATATATACAGAGATATATATATATATATATATATATATATATATATATATATATATATATATATATATATATACAGAGGAGATAGAGAGAAAGAGAGTTTTCCATACATACACAAACATGTACGTGTTTTTTTTTATTTCTGTGTAAAACTGGAGGTTTTTTTATGGGAATCGAAGTCTGGCCTCTAACGGGAATTTAACAAGAAAAATAGCGCAATGGCGACAAAGAGAATTTAACGTGAAAACATCACTAGGATCATGGTGGGGCTCTCTGGCCTCTAGCTGGAACTAAAAGTACACCCGTAGGTTTAATATGCCTGCATCTCTGGACCTTTAGCAATAAATCTAATGCTTGAACAACTCCTACTGTTTAACAGGCCTTTTGTATTGATTAGTATCAACTCCAACTCAGTTACTGATCTCACAGGGTAAGACATGAAAGGAGTATAAGAAGTTTCCATGGCTTTCCACACCCCAATACAACGTCATCATTCAGACCTTTGCACAGCCCCCACCCTCACCGGTACGTTTTAGGAACTCTAATATGTAAGCATTTCAATAGTCAGAATCTAATTGAAAGATCGGAAAAATTAATTAATGAATTAATTATGCTGCACGTGTTCTGTTTAGTACACGTTGAGAGAGAAAGTAACATTTCCTGTTCCAGATTAAAGATGACAAAACTGTGTAACATACACGTCAATGAGCAATAATCAGGGTGGAGAGAAAGGAACACGTTTATGGCACATTGAGTGCTAGTACTTGTTCAGAAATAATTTTGTCTGACTGAATAATGGGAATGATAGGAGTGATTACATTCATTATACCCACAAACATTACTAAAAACTATCATCCAAGAGGAGAACATGGGTTACCTTTTAGATTTTGCAGAAGATTGTCCTTTTAATACCTCTTGTAAATGTATTTTAATGTAAAGCATAAGTTAGAAATACTTTTCCTTACAATGTAAATTAGTTATATCACGAAAGAAATAAAATATGAGCTTCGTACTTTTGAAAGATAAATTTATGATAGTCATTCCAAATAGCTTGTTTAATGATGAATAACTGGATGTTTGATAGTAGATCACTTGATGCTGGAAAGTAGATAGGTAGGCATTGGTTAGTAGATCACTCGATGATAGCCGTTAGATAATTCGTTACTAGACAGTCGGTAATTATTTAACGATCATTGAAAGAGTATGTTAAATATATGCTGGAGAGTAGATGAGTGGGTATTGATTAGTAGATCACTCGATGATGGAGGGGAGACAGTGGGTAACTTTTAATTGTACGTTTCTCATTGTCACCACATACAACCACAATGTTGACCTATGTGTTAATAGTCTGAAGACTCAAAAGAACTGAATGAACCTAAAGAAAGAAAAGCATTTGTTAGGTTTTGTGATATGACTCATGTGACATGTCTCTTGTGACATGACTCTTATGCGAACACGTTATAAAACATGCCATGTCACGAGTTAAGTCATCATAGAGAACTTGTCTGTCCATGATAATACACTCAGTTTTAATTTTTGAAGATGGAATACATGCAATTCCCGTATGTATCACAGTGCCATCTCTCTCTCTCTCTCTCTCTCTCTCTCTCTCTCTCTCTCTCTCTCTCTCTCTCTCTCTCTCTCTCTCTCTCTCTCTCTCTCTCTCTCTCTCTCTCTCTCTCTCTCTCTCTCTGTTAAAGCAAGTGCAAAATAAATATAGGTTTAGCAATTTTGTATCAATTTGTCGTAAATAAATAAAAAAAGAAGAAAAACAAAAACAATACCAGTATCTGTCTCATATGGCATTAAATATTTTTGTTACAACACCTCTGCCAGTGGACTGGTAGAACTAAAATAGCTCTCGCCAAGTAGCCAGATACGCTAATCGTATGAACTGTAGGGCTACCAGTTTGACGCAAACGGTCACCGAAACCTATACATGAAACGTTGCTTTACTTAATAGAAAATAAAATTGAAATGCAACCTGATGTCAGTAAAGATGATGCCAGGGAGAATTACAAATCTTTAGATATATTTTTATACATAATTCTAAATATTAACTGAGTGTCAGATATGATTAAATATGGGTTAAAAAAAACTAGAAAAGGTATTTGTATATATGGTTTCTTTTCTTTGCTCAGTGTATGGTAATATTATTAGGCTATAAAGATTTACGAGTGTGGTATGAACTTGTAGTTCTGTTTAGAAAGAGGAGGGTACAGACGTATAAACGAAGTAGTTGATTTCCTTAATTTCAAAGCGATCATTGTGTGGCAGAGGTGTCGGAATAAGGTTTGATGAATAAGTACTGCAGAGTGCTGATACAAATAAAACGTGGTGCGAAATGTAAACAAAACGTAACCTATGGACACTTTTATCACAGGACTTCCCGTATGTAAATATATATATATATATATATATATATATATATATATATATATATATATATATATATATATATATATATATATATATATATATATATATATATATATATATATATATGCTGGACATATAAAGTTCAGTTCGGTAAACCTAAGAGTAAAGAAGAGCTCGTTTAAGTTAAAACTGATAAATAGTTTCAGGGCTTTATTATGAATATTGAACGTACGATCAACAATGTATTTTTAATTATGTAATACGTGCATTAAAAGAAGTATCAAAAGGCGCGACTTGACTAGAAGTATCAAAAGGCGCGACTTGACCAATAAGCAGCGTTTACTACTTGTTCGATATAAATTATAAAAAGTTTTTAATGTGAATTTATGACTAAATGGATTTTCTACGTACTTCTGGATGCAGGTGATCCAAATATTACATCAACTTGTTTATTCAGAACCATGTCAACAACTGTACCAGAGCTCTCTGATGGTTGAGCCGCCACCTTGGATATGAAACTGAAGAAAATAACAAGATAAATAGATTGAAACATACACAGGTGGACAGATTCACACACATATAATATAGAAATGCAAAGGGTATTACAAAGTTCTGAATATTTAGAAAGCTCAGAATGTTATTGTTAAATACAACAAGGTTGTTTATTAGTGAAAAGTTTTTCAGTGTATCCCCTTACAGCACACCCCATGAACAACTCCCTACATACGTTCACCGTCTGATCATCCAATTATTAAAGTCCAATTTTGTTGTTGCAATTTGGTATGTGGCTTTTACACTTCAAAATAACACTTTTAACGGGATGGCAGGTTACAATATCGTCTGTACTTTAGCATACCTTGGAAATCGGTCAAAATTACCTGGTGATAATCATCGATATAGCAAGAGTAAACCTTAGACACCTCACTGCTTCAAAACGTCTGTCGAGAATGCACCCGTGTAGATTGATATTTCTGGTACTCGTGGGTTAACCGATGGTCTTGTAGTGATCCACAACGTTTGCTGAAACTTTTCGGATGCACACAAATGTCCAGTAACAACAGCATAGTCAGATTCCTGGATGGCAAACAGTCTGAGTGCGGTATGTAGCATCTGATCTTTTTCTTTGATACAAATTTTATTCATTTCTCTTTAGTAATAAAATTAGATTCATTTTTCATCACCTGTGGTAAAGCTCATTCAAACGTTGCTGTTAAATGATCGTATTTGACGAAAAACCGATTTCAACCTGATGATGTCTTGCAGGACCTTTTTTAGAGTCCACTGATTCTTTGATATATTACAACGAGCTGACGAATTAATGTTTGTAAAAGATAAATACAATCCATTTGTATCGAGCATGTACATTAATTACTGCCTGCCTTCACAACAACCACGTTCCGTTAATCAATCTCCATTAATGGTCTTCGTGAATACCATTCATCTTCCTTTGATTCGCAACCATCTTTAAAGCGACAACAGAACTTCAGAATTGTAGGCTATGACATGATTAAATTCATAAACTTTATCCAACTCGGCTTTGATATCATTTTGAGAGTTCCCGTAGAGCGCCGGGATTTATAGTTTGTTCTTTCCTTAGTAGCAGATATGTTTCTAGTTCTCCACCATTTTAACGTCAATTTATTTCTAAGTGTTCAATTTACTGACATGTTCAAAGAAACACAAATAAGTTATTGCAAAATATTCAGAGCTTTTCAGATGCCCCTACTAAGTAAAGTTATTTGGTCCTCGCCTCAGGTACCACTTCTGATTTAAAAAAAAAATTCTTACTTTTATTCTTGAGAATTTTAAGATAAAATGTTTGACTGTAGTGAAGAGCGTATTTTCACTGGCAAGACACTTTAGGAAATGTATGCAAACCATAGAGAGATTTATGTGGCATTGCGGTGTTTCCAGGCGAGGACAGATTTGTATTCCATAAATTCCAAAAGGTGCGATAGAAATTGGTTTTCAGTTGCATGAATTTTGGTATTTGGATCCTACGACGACATTGAATTGCGGTTTGATGGATTAGAAGATGGTTTGGTGGTACACTAAAGAGTTGTAGTTGTAGGGTTTAACGCCATTTTTCAGCACATGGCGGCCAGTATTAATGGTGGAGGAAGAACCCTGGAAAACCCCGGGAAGAACCAACGACCCACGAGAAGCTACTGGCATGCTTTCTCACTTACCCACGTTAGCCGAGTCTGGACTCGAACTCACGCAGACAGAGGTGAGATGGCAGTGATCCGTAACGGTCAGCACTTTTGACCACTCGGCCACTCGGGGCCCCACACTAAAGAGTTAGTTTCGTTTATCCAGCGCTTTTGACCACTCGGCCACTAGGGGCCCCACACTAAAGAGTTAGTTTCGTTTATCCAAGATAAAATGAGCTGATATGCCACAACATAAAGATTTTATTATCGGAAATTTCTAAACCTGTTATGCAGTCTAAGCCCTGAGTAGTATTGACTCTAGAATTTTCTGAGTAATAATAGCATAATAATAATAATAATAATAATAATAATAATAATAATAATAATAATAATAATAATAATAATAATAATAGTTATCATCATCACTGAAAAAGACAGGTTTGACAACAAAAGGTATAATGAAAATATAATAATAATAATAATAATAATAATAATAATAATAATAATAATAATAATAATAATAATAATAATAAATAAATAAATAATAATAATAATAATAATAATAATAATAATAATAATAATAATAATAATAATAATAATTATTATTATTATTATTATTATTATTATTATTATTATTATTATTATTATTATTATTATTATCATCATCATTTTTTTTAGAAAAATTGCGCTTAAAAACAGATTTACCTCGCAGTAATTATCTGTTTGACTTGTAGTGTTGGTCACTTTCCCAGAAAGTTGTCAAGGAAGTGCAAATAATACAACCGCACTATATTTCACGCAGAATGTTCTGAACTATGTATGAGTAGGCTGAATAATCTTCAGCCGTATCCATGAGCGGAAAAAAATAATGTATTGCAAGAAAAAGATAATCCTCTAACCATTACAACATCCGCTGTATTAGTTTCATATAGGATGATCTTAATTGTCATATCATATAATGCTGTTTATAGAGCCGTATGAAAAGTTTGTTTTTTATATCTAAAAAACCAATATTATTTTAACTGATAAAACTCTAAATACATCGAGAAAAGTGAGAAAAAAACACATAGAGTCTCTGTAATCGATCAACAATAGTTTTTTTATAATTTGAAATGTCGCATATAGTTTGATTGAAATATGCACCGGATGCTATTTGTTAATGCTTGCATGCGATAAGTAATAACTGCAATAGACTTGTCTACAGAGGGGATTGGAATTTACCCATTAGGTCTTGATTGAGATATTAAACGTTGAAGATTTTCTACTGGCGATTTGTAGGCCATATCTAATCAGTGCGTAGGCTTGTGAAGCGGGTCATGTTCTATAAAATTTACTACATGTGAAATTTCAAAGTGCCGTTTTGTCAATATATCCTTTCATCGCTTGTTAATGAAAATCTACATTGTGTGATAACGGTGTGCTAAAAATATACGGTTCTCTGGTTTATATTGGTTCTACTGAGACCACACGGATTATTATTTATCCCAGCCAATCCCTTATACATGTATTTTCCAATACTTTTGTGCTTTTTAAAATGGATTACTATCGTGATTAGAAAAACAGATATACCTCGCAGCTGTTGTTTGAATATTTCTGATACAGTGTCGCTCATTCTGTCAAACTTGATAACTGATATTATGAGAAAAATAATACCCTGATATTTTCAGGAAAATCATTTTTAGAAGAGACAGGCCAAGAAATTATATTTAATTAATAAATACTGCTTCCAGATATTTCGGTATTAACCCTGCTTCAGTAAAATTCGCAGATAATATGAAAAATCTACATTTTCAATATGATATTATCAGCTGATTATGTTTTGGTATATTCCCGATAAGTTAAGAAAAATCTATAATCTGTTGGCGGGTCAATGGTATTCAAAATACAAAAGGAAACAGAAAAATAATCTGATTCAGAATAAATAAATATTTTTTACTGTATAGCTACACTCTGTTAGATTTGCCAAGGGTTTTGTTTAGCCATCACCAGTCAATGATCCACCTTTACTGTTACTGCTTTCGATGTCGCTTGTTTCACTCTTGACAGAGTTAAATGACATAATCTTTCTCAATTGCATTACACGATTGTTCACAATCTTTTTCGTTCATACTCGTGAGCCAAATCGAATCGTATTTTTTCGACTGAACGTGCAAGAGGTGTAAATAGCTTCATCTGTGTATAATTTACCATTACCAAGAATTCTAACATAGATTGATAAATTAATTTCATGAATCTATACTTAGATGGTAATGTGCATTTGTTCTTAAATTTTCGTTGTTGTATTGATTCAAAATCACAAATAAATTGTTCAGGATTAAGATAATAAGATATCTATATTCCTTCATATGTTCCTGAAAATTAAGATTATCAGATATTTTTATTCCGTCAATTTGTAATGTTTTAATTACTCAAATTATGTCATTAATAATTTCATTATGTAATAAATATTTAAAAGTACTTTATGACCTTGACCTTTATTTTTTGATATCGCATTGACTTTTGTCATTTGACTTTGAACTTTGACCTGAAAGATTGATTGACTGAGTTAGCGTTTTTTTTAACATATTATCGTCATCATCGTCGTCGTCATCATCATCATCATCATCATCATCATCGTCATCATCATCATCATCATCGTCATTATTATTATTATTATTATTATTATTATTATTATTATTATTATTATTATTATTATTATTATTATTATTATTATTATTATTAATTTATTACTATTATTATTATTATTATAAATTATAAAGCATTATATATTAATATATATTATATATTATTATTATATATTATGATTAAAAATATCAAAAATGTTCAGTAGCATCGTAAGCGGGTACCATTCCATTAAGGCCTTGATTGCTATTGGTTCCTTTGAGAGGTCATTTACATGATATTGTCTTTCTTGTGACCGTTATTTGCATATACAAATTGCTCTTTTTTGGCAACATTCTTTCTGAATGCACTCTTCAAATGAATTAGATAACTCACACATGCTACTGTCTTTTAAAGGGAGCTTGCATAGAGACACATCCCCCAGCGAATTACTAAACAAAACGAAATTTTAGAGATATGAAGGACTGTCTATGCATTGCGAATCAACAATACCCCATAAATTAAACCCCGAGGTAAGTGCCAAACGCACTCACCACGTTGTTTGACGTGATGAGAGGTTATTTAATTCCTTAGAGCATTGTTTCGCTCCCCAACCATTAGGAAAAATGGCATTGATCCAATTACTGTCGACACTTGTCAGCAATAGGATTCAAACAGCAGCACTCAGTATGATAATCCAAATTTATAACACTTCACCACTTTCTGATTCATACAAATACAAGTTAAAGAAATTATCATATAGTTAACTCGATACTGAAGAATCAAGCAAATTACGTACTACCACTATACTGAATAAAAATCACAATTATTGTACTACTCTAGCGTATATTTACTTCAGTTTCCAAACACACTTCAGATAATATAATAATTCTACGCCTGAAGTCAGGAAGCTGAAGAGTACATGCCAATAACATGCCATACCTGGCATACTGAAGTAAATCAGTTATTGAGAATCTGTCGCATTTATTTACTTCAATTTTTAAACAAACTTAAAAAATAGACTGTATAACATAATCGCAAATTACATATTCTATATAATGTTTAGTTTGCTAGGATAAAATAATATATACAAACGCATTTTTAATATATCACAGGTAGCGACGTAGTAGCAAGGGAGATACTTGCTTAATTTGCTCTACAGAGAATTATAGTTCGGCAAAGGTATCTCGCTTCATTATATGTGCAATTGCCTCAGACATATATTAGGAAATTTCATTATTTATTCAAATTTTAACAATTTTGAGTAATTAACCCATCATATTAAAAAATTTGTAACCATTTCATTAATCAGAGTACCATTAACCATCAGATCAAGAACTTTGTAACCATTTATTTTATCAGATTACCGTTTAGCTCATCAAATTATGAAAAATCAGTAAAATAAAAAAGCTCTGTTATTATATATCATGTCCCCTTACATCAGAAAATGTTTACTTGGATGTTCTACGATCTCACATGCATATTAATATTTATTTTTTCATTTCTTCAATCAAAAACGTGTCCTGTCGGGTTAATAAGTTTAAAGTGAATCCTTGATAATAACTCATTATACACACGTAGATAAACGGGATTATTGGCTCTCAGATACAATTAACTTCCCAGGTGTTGATTGAGGACTGACTGAATGAATATATAGATCTACTTGAAAGCTGCCATCAATTATGTCACATACTAGATTGACTGCGACTGTTATATTAACAATACCAGGTGAGATATGGCGGCCTTCACAGTAGGGATCATTATCATGTTTGAGAATGTTTGATGTTGGAATTAATTTTCTCCATGACTTACGTATTCTTTAAAATGTTCATCAATAAGATCATTAGCTGATTTCTTTAGCTGTTCAGAGTATTATCTCGGATTTACAAATGTTGGATGCTGTTTTATGTAATTCCATAAACTTTAAAAAATGCTGTTTTAAATAAACGTTTATAGCTTACACACTATACTAGGCCGTCTTCATTAACTATATAATTATTAAAAAATCTGTCTTCCTGTCCGTTTAATGTTCTTACTCAATGATAGTCGTATTTGCATATTCTATGTCTGATACAACTTGATTTAAATGTTGTATTGATTACATTATCTGATTTTTTAAATCATCGTCATAAAATTCTTAGTTCATTAAGTATACGTTCAAGATCAGTGGTAACTGGTTTTGATTTTTATTTAAAGAATGAAATTTATAAACTGAATATAATGTGTATAACCATGATAAGCTGGATTCTCCGTAAATGGATACGTTTTTCGACATTCTAGGATTTTGTGTAAATTTTTCAACATCTGTAATGAAATTTGGTCGTTTTGGTTCTGGTGGCTATTTACAAACCGATTGAACTTCAGACAATCCTAACACAAATCTGATTGAAGACTGATAAATATCTACATCATAATAAGGAGAATATATTTCAATTATTGCTGATAATATTGGTTCGTAAGTAGTAATTGGTATTTCTTATTCTTTTCATGTAATGGATTTAATTCTGTGTTACAATTCATCATTGATCTGCTATGTTTGATAATTACCCGTTGGAATGCTAACTACTTGCAAATCAGGAGTTCCATCAGGCTTATTTTCATTTGAAAATGCTAATGGATCTAACATTTGGACAGCTTTGAGAAACTCACAATTATGCTAGGGCTATTTCTTCTACTGGAATTACGGCTGGAAAGTAAATGCTAAACTGAGGATTAAACGATATCATCGTCATTGTAGTTTTTGTTGTTCTGCTTCTTCTGGGGCTTAACGCCATTTTTCAGCACACGATAGGCTATACATAGCGGCCAGTATTAATGGTGGAGGAAGAAATGGGGAAATCCGCGGAAAGAACCACCTACCCACGAGAAGATACTGGCGAGCTTTCTCACATATCCACATCCGCCGAATCTTAGATTCGAACCCACGTAGATAGAGGTGAGATGGCAGTGATCCGTAACGGAGTGCGCTTTAGAGCACTTGGCTACTCAGGGCCGCCATGATAGTTTTTGACGGTGCTGTGTTAGTGACGATCTGTTGAAGTAATTCTCATGACTCAGTCAAGGACGTTGATATTATTATTATTATTGTTAAATTTTATAACGGGAATTCAATCCTTCATTGGTCATTGCCAAGGAATGCTTCATTATAAGTTCTCTTTATCTTTGCGAACTCATCATATATTTTACAATCACTAAGATACGACTAGAGATATGACGATAGTTTAGAGTACGTCATTTTTGCTGCATGTAAGTTTTTAATATACTCGTGTTATTTATTATATATTTAATAGATTGCGGGGTCTTTATCTGCGGCTGAATTTCCAAAGTTTATAATTTTATTTCGATTCATGATAATGTTACATGTGAATGAAACACCAGTTAATATCATCGTAAAACTAACGATATTATTAACAATCGCGGTAGGAATTCTTATGAGTACATCTGGCAGTTATATATTACTTGTTTTTAGTCGTCTTTGTTTATCGCGATAAAAAAACTACTTCATTTTGATCCACAGTTTTGGTGCTCTTAGACGTCTTCTGTGTTATGTCCTTGATCTATATTTCTACCTTTCTGGGTGCATGATTCCCTATCCAGTTGCTTTCCTTTCTTATCCATTCCAGGAACAGTTTTAACATCGCCTAATGCAGGTGATTTTTCAACAGCTATTAATGCTCGTATAGCTGCGAGAAGTGGAAATACGCCACCTGTCGTAGCGATGTTTTTAATTGCGCCCTGAGAATGATTAGTTCGTTTGTCGTTCTTTGATTGATTTGATTTATTGAAATGACTGAGCTGACGTTCCGACAGAGATAGCTTATTTGGACCATAGAAGATCTGTGTTTTTTTTCAGTGATAGTTTTATTCCATCACTAGCACATTAAATTATTTATAAAACAATAATTTGATTACAGCAGCAGAGGAGGTGAAAGACCAATATTGTGTGATCCGACGAGTAAACAAAACACACCATGTATCACCCGAGAAATTCATACACTTTTCTGGGAATGCACTACTATACATTTGTGAAGTCTCATATCTTTATACTTTATCGTTGATTTCTATATACCATTTAAATAAAGCTTGAAACTTTTTCTTGAGCATGGGGTATTTGGATATATTTGTCTTTGTAGCTGCTTTCTTTTCCACGTCCTTAAATTAATTATTTTAAAACTTTTCCTTTAATTGCACAATAGAGCCACTATTGTGACGGCTTGTTAAGACGAAAAACATTTGTACATGATAAACAAGTGTATCGTATAAGATAATGTTCAATTACGTCGGGTAAACATAATCAGTCATATTTTGATAGGAACATGAAATAAAAAGACTCGTTAGAGAATGATACATTTTTTGTTTGTCAAGATATTGCCAATAGCTGCAATGAGACAAAATACATTTGATGGCATGCTTACTGTACTATAAGTCAGTATTAAATAGTTCACACCAATAATATCCTAATGTCATAAATTACTTACGTGCAGTTGATTTATTCCAAACAGTTTAAATTTGTCATCAGAATATCGAGATAGCGTCAAAGCTTAAAAGCTTTTACTTCTCTTGGGAAAAATTGATGTACAAAGCTCCAAAGGCAATCACTAACATTTACAAACTAAGCAAGTAAGGAAGAATGTATAAAACGTTTATGCAAGCAAAAATCTAAGGCTATATTGAATTTTCAAGCATCTTCAAATAATCGAAGCTTATACAATTCACAAGCACAAACATAAACCTGGCTTAAAGATAGAGAATAACACGTTGTGACAGATCTGAATGGTGAGATAGTAATAATAATCATAACTGTTGCATATGAACAGTCTACATACATAACCACAATCATTATAAAGAAATATAAACCAGAATTGAACCTTTCTTATGTATATAGATATTGAAATTAAGAAATATATTCCCATAATTGCAACTAATGCTTCATAAAAAATACTTTCTTTAGGTCTGAGCATATATTCCAAAATTTTTGTAATACCTAACAAACGCTAGACAGATGTCTTACATTATTCCTATGGTATCATGCTAGACAGATATCTTACATTATTTCTATGGTATCACGTTAGATAGATGTCTTACATTATTCATAATGTATCATGCTAGACAGATGTCTTACATTATTTTTATGGTATCATGCTAGACAGATGTCTTACATTATTCCTATGATATCACGTTAGATAGATGTCTTACATTATTCCTATTGAATCATGCTAGACAGATGTTTTATAGTATTTATATGGTATCACGCTACACTGTCATTTTTATAGTGTTAGTATGATGTCACTTTTGATTGATGTCTTACAGCGTTAATATGGCATCAACCTTGATAGATGTCTTACAGCGTTAATATGGCATCAACCTTGATAGATGTCTTACAGCGTTAATATGGCATCAACCTTGATAGATGTCTTACAGCGTTAATATGGCATCAACCTTGATAGATGTCTTACAGCGTTAATATGGCATCAACCTTGATAGATGTCTTACAGCGTTAATATGGCATCAACCTTGATTGATGTCTTACAGCGTTAATATGGCATCAACCTTGATAGATGTCTTACAGCGTTAATATGGCATCAACCTTGATAGATGTCTTACAGCGTTAATATGGCATCAACCTTGATTGATGTCTTACAGCGTTAATATGGCATCAACCTTGATAGATGTCTTACAGCGTTAATATGGCATCAACCTTGATAGATGTCTTACAGCGTTAATATGGCATCAACCTTGATAGATGTCTTACAGCGTTAATATTGCATCAAACTTGATAGATGTCTTACAGCGTTAATATGGCATCAACCTTGATAGATGTCTTACAGCGTTAATATGGCATCAACCTTGATAGATGTCTTACAGCGTTAAAATGGCATCAACCTTGATTGATGTCTTACAGCGTTAATATGGCATCAACCTTGATTGATGTCTTACAGCGTTAATATGGCATCAACCTTGATAGATGTCTTACAGCGTTAATATGGCATCAACCTTGATAGATGTCTTACAGCGTTAATATGGCATCAACCTTGATTGATGTCTTACAGCGTTAATATGGCATCAACCTTGATAGATGTCTTACAGCGTTAATATTGCATCAACCTTGATAGATGTCTTACAGCGTTAATATGGCATCAACCTTGATAGATGTCTTACAGCGTTAATATGGCATCAACCTTGATTGATGTCTTACAGCGTTACTATGGCATCAACCTTGATTGATGTCTTACAGCGTTAACATGGCATCAACCTTGATTGATGTCTTACAGCGTTAATATGGCATCAACCTTGATTGATGTCTTACAGCGTTAATATGGCATCAACCTTGATTGATGTCTTACAGCGTTAATATGGCATCAACCTTGATTGATGTCTTACAATATTCTTATGTTATGTTATCACGCTATATTTTACAGCAATGTTTTGGTTTCACGCTAGACGGAGATAATACATTATACCTAAGGTATCAAGCCAGACAGATGTCTTTTTCAGTGTTACTATGATATCACGCTAGACAGATGTCATACAGGATTTCTATGTGAACCGTGCTAGACAAATGTCTTACAATCTTCCTATGGTATCATGTTAGACAGAAGACACGCACTATTCTTATGGTATCACGCAATACATATGACTTTTAGTATTTTATGGTATCACGATAGACGTCTTACAGTATCCCTATGGTATCACGATCGTTGTCTTACCATATTCCATTGGTGTCAATATTATGCACTAAATGCGTAAAAGCATTACCTTCAGGATAAAAAATGATGATGATGATGATGATGATGATGATGATGATGATGATGATGATGATGATGATGATAATGATGATGATGATGAGATTGCACTACTATACATTTGTGGAGTCTCGTATCTCTCTACTGTATCGTTGATTTCTATAGACCAATTAAATAAAGCTTGAAACTTTTCTTTGAGCATGGAATATTTGGAAGTATTTGTCTTTGTAGTCTTTTTTTTTACTCCACTTCGTTAAATTAATTATTGTAGAACTTTTCCTTTAATTGCACCATAGAGCCACTATTGTGACGGCTTGTTGTAAAGTCCTTAATACATTTGTACATGTTAAACAAGAGTATCGTATAAGATAATGTTCCATTACGTCGGGTAAACTACTTTAGTCTTATTTTGATAGGGACATGAAATAAATGAACTTGTTAGAGAATGATACATTTTTTGTTTGTCAAGTTATTGCCAATAGCTGCAATGAGACAAAATACATTTGATGGCATGCTTACTGTACTATAAGTCAGTATTAAATAGTTCACACCAATAATATCCTAATGTCATAAATTACTTACGTGCAGTTGATTTATTCCAAACAGTTTAAATTTGACATCAGAATATCGAGATAGCGTCATAGATTAAAAGCTTTTACTTCTCTTGGGGAAAATTGATGTACAAAGCTCCAAAGGCAATCACTAACATTTTCAAACTAAGCAATTAAGGAAGAATGTATAAAACGATTATGCAAGCAAAATCTAAGGTTATATTGAATTTTCAAGCATCTTCAAATAATCGATGTTGATACAATTCACAAGCACAAACATAAACCTGGCTTAAAGATAGAGAATAACATGTTGTGACAGATCTGAATGGTGAGATAGGAATAATAAATAATAAATCATAACTGTTGCACATGAACAGTCTACATACATTACCACAATCATTATAAAGAAATATAAATCAGAGTTGAACCGTTCCTATGTATATAGATATTGAAATTAAGAAATTTATTCTCATAATAGCAACTAATGCATTATGAAAATAATTTCTTTAGGGGTGCATATGTATTCCGACGCAAAAATTACTTAGAAAATTTGTAGTACCAAACAAACGCTTGACAGACGTTTTACATTATTCCTATAGGATCATGTTAGACAGACGTCTTACATTATTCCTATTGTATCACGCTAGACAGACGTCTTACATTATTCCTATTGTATCACGCTAGACAGACGTCTTACATTATTCCTATGGTATCATGCTAGACAGACGTCTTATATTATTCCTATGGTATCATGCTAGAACGATGTTTTATAGTATTCGATTGGTATCACACTACAGTCATACCTTTATAGTGTTAGTATGATGCCACTCTTGATTGATGTCTTCTAGCGTTAATATAGTCACACCCTTGATATATGTCTTACAATATTCTTATGGAATCATGCTAGACCAACATTTTACAGTAAGTTTATGATATAACTCTAGATGGAGATAAAAAAAAATATGCCTAATGTATCAATCCAGATAAATGCTTTGCAGTGTTCATATGGTATTACGCTAGACAAATGTCTTACATTATTCCCATAATATCACGATCGTTGTCTTACAGTATGCGTATGATATCAATATTGTGCACATAATGCGTGAAAGTATTATCTCCAGGCTTAGGAATAATAATAATAATAATAATAATAATAATAATAATAATAATAATAATAATAATAATAATAATAATTATAATAATAAAAATTATAATAATAATAATAATAATAATAATAATAATAATAATAATAATAATAATAATAATAATAATAAAGAGGAGGAGGAGGAGGAGGACTTTGTATACCGCCTAAACCTTAGAAGCCCTAAGCGCTTTACAACATGTGACAACACTTAAAACACACACACACACACACACATATATATATATATATAAATATATATATATATATATATATATATATATATATATATATATATATATATATATATATATATATATATATATATATGATATGATTACAAAAATAAAAACAAACACCACGAAACTAGAAATGGAAAACATGCAGTAACTATTTAAGGTAAGGATACATTATTATGTTTTAAGTCTTTTCTTGCAGTTGATATAGATGAGTTTTAAGAGCACTATTTAATGAGATCACTGTCAATGTGTCTAAGTTCATTTGGTAATTCATTCCACGTTGCTGGGTCCTGGTATGCGGAAAAGCATTGTTTATGCGATTTCGTCTTAATATTTGGAACAATGAGAATAATAGTGTCAGAAGAAGAGCGTAAGTATCTTGCCGGTGTGTATACATGGGTGAGGTCAGATAGGTATGTTGGACTGGAGCCTGTCAGGGAAACATAGCACAGAGAACAAATTTTGTGTTTAATTCTGGATCGTATGGATTACATTTATCATCATTCATCTGCAGTTTGTTACATGCCATCTATAATTTCACATCGGAAATGCACCTCTCTACGCCTTGGATGGTAACTTCAGCTTCCTTTGGATGGCCTGATTTGTATATTTGGGTGTAATCAGCATACAATTGGTGAGACACTGGATGATGATATATGACACTTGAGAGTGGCTGAGTGTATATAATGAAGAGAACAGTTCCAAGAACAGACCCTGTGGAACAACACATCACAGATCAACTGAACTGGAGTGTTTTCCATTTGCGGACACAATTTATATCCTGTAAACCACGTAGGGCTTGAACCAAAAAAAAAAGGCCCTATCATGAATGCCAAATACATGCTGGAGACAGTGAAGCAATTTATCATGGTTTTTAGTGTCAAATGCAGCAGACAAGTTAAGAATAGTGATGACTACAATCATTCTGCAATCCAAGCAGAGAATAAAACATTGACTACTTCCAGAATAGTAGTTTCAGTACTGTGACAGGGCGATATGCAGACTGTACATTACTGAAAAGACTGTTTGAGTTCAGATGAGACACCAGTTGTGATAGACCAACTTTTTCTAAGAGTTTTTACATGAATGGGAGATTAGTTCTTTAAATCATTATTGTCGAGGTTTGTTTTCTTCAGTAGAGGCTTTACAATAGCAGTTTTGTAAAATGATGGGAATTCCCCAGATGAAAGAGACGTATTAATAACATCAGTTAGTGAAGGCAATATTGGATCCAAGCACTCTACTAGTAGCAGTGACGTCGGAATCGGATCCAGTTCATGTAACTTTGGTGCACTCTTCATCACAATTTACGTACTAAATCCACAGAGACAGGTTCAAATGTTTCTAACGGTTGCCGCTGAAATTGTGTATCGCAACTGCATGGTGACGACGAGCCAGCTGAAATTGTGTTGTCAAGTTTATCTCTGATGGTTTGTACTTTGTCACGGAAGAAATTTGCAAACAGGTCCAGAAGGTCCACTGAAGAGAAGGTAGCTGGAAGTGGTGTACATTTGTTTCTTGACATTAGTCTTTTAATAATCTCAAATAGCTCTTTTCAGCTGAAACTTTCCGTGATCTTAGTACTGTGGTGGGGTAATTTTGCTGCATGGACTATGTTTGAGATACTTTTCTGTTTATGAATAGTTAGTCTGGTGGAAAACCAAAGCCTCTCATCTTTACGTCGGTCTCCTTTAGCAGTGCGAAGCTGGTACCTAACACCACTGCTATACTGCGGAGAACACTTCTGAATTGCTGCTCTGCTTTTGGTTGCGGAGACCTATTTTCAAGCAATGAACGCATGCTGTTATAAAGTTGTTCTCCTGTAGGAGGTAAGCTATTTGTTAGGTTTGCTTGGATGTCATGCATTAGTTTGGTTCTGTTTATCATACAAAGGTTTTTCTTTGTAGCGAATAAAGGTGGAGGGTTAGGGATTGATATGTCAAGATGGCATAAAATGTTCTGTTCTACTCCGGACAGCTTTCCGACAACTTTTTTTCGCTTCTGTTTGCAGTTATAGAATAATGAACGAAGTCCCATGTCGCTTAGTCTAGTGCACCCATGTAGTGTGGAGAGCCAAGTATTGGTCATTTAAAGCAATTAATGAGGGTCCATCATAGGATAAACAGGTTGACTGGCGAGTATCAGGTGATGACGGTCTACTCGATAACAAAGAAAGCTGGAAAAGTGGGGCAAGACAGCTGAGAAAAGCCTATTTTTTTTCTCGTTTCCTATACAAGAAGATGAAGAAACACATTCGAATTGAATAGCCAGTGCATGATGAATACAGTAACGCAGACGAAGACAGACAACAATACATAAATCATGAAAACGGCACAAAAAATCCGCGATAGCTGCTTCAAGCCGGTTGAACGATAACAGCCATCATAGATGATAATATCGGAGATTGTCAGAGAAAATTTAACATTCCATTCTGATTTAAACGAATTGCTAGCAACACTTGCGCCATGTTGACACTTTCTTTAGTATTTTTATTGGTAAATTAAAATATACATTCCATGCTTACAGAGATTTTGTCTCTTTGCATTGCCTATTTTTAACAAATTAGAAACCGTTTTGTTCGCATGCATTAACTATAACAAAGCTAGATTTACAGTATCATGGTCACCATTAGTCTTTATACTTGAATTGATGTCGCACCATTTTTTCTAATAATGGTCATTTTACAGCTAAGCTGAAATGATCATTTTATTGGCACAATTACATTATCCAGGAGTATTCAATTGAATCTCTTCTTTTTAACGATTATTGTTACCATTTTGTTTCTTCATAGCATTTCCCTCTCTGCGGTAATAAATGTATACGCGAAAAATTTCAGTAATGTATTTAGTAATTACTAGAATACACAGTAAAGACTGAAAATAAATCAATCTCGAAAGGAAATCGTCCAATTATTAATGTGTTTCGGTCTCTTAAGTAAGCCGTCGCCGAAATAATGCGCAAAAATGTTTTTTTTTAAAATGTTAGTTCTCTTAATTTTCCTAGCTAACTAACGTATCATAAAACAATATGACTTCGTTATTTGAACATAACTGAGAGACAGAAATAAATTTATAACGTTAGGCTGAGAGGTCAAATGTACATTATTCAAAATATTGAGCTGGTACATATTAAAGTACAGCAAAGGGTTTACCCGCTAGTCTTTGCTACTTCTTCATTGATTACAAAAATAGTAATGGCTGAAAGGGAAACACTAATTGGATGGTGAGAAAAAAAAACATGAAATTGCCAAATAACCAGGATTTTCACAATCTGTATTGCGCATAAGTTTTATCGCATGGATATCTTTTATGTACGGAGTTGCTTAAAGTCAGTGTATAATATCTGGTCTAATGATGGTGTTTTAGTTCTAAAACATTGTCAGCAAGATACTGGAATTACTTATTTATTAACTGAATTATCAGATTACAAAGAGATCGAATTCTGTCTTCTCTATAATTATGGAATCAACATTTATCATGTTGGACACGAAGTGACATTAACAGGTAAGATGCTTTCTAATTGACTAATCGTAAGAGAGACAATAACGCCTATTATAATCGAAGACCTTGATATAAAATCCGGGCCAGCGTGTAAGGTTGGGTGGGAGGGGTATACTTAAAATATCTTGAAAAATGGTTGAAAACTTTGTATTTCATGTAAGTTTCATTCTATTATGATATTCATTAAGCCTGACTATCTGCCAATTTGTAGATTGCCTTTAATCGCCGATGACCAACAAATTTAGCCAGCGATATCCCTGATTAGTGATCCATATGTATCAGAATGACATCGAGCGATTTTTTTTAAAAAAAAAATAATTTTATTCGATTAGATCAATTGTGGCTGTCAAATATTAATGAAACTTCAATTCTTTAAATTATTTTCCCTAGTAATTGAGCATGTGTAATTTCACATCCTATATCACCAATATATTTATCGTTTCCAATATATCCATAGCGTACATTTTCGATATTTGTTTAGTCTGCCTACTTTTAACATAAGTTATACTGCGAAGTAAACCATTAGAAAAGAATTACTTCACTGCTGTCATTCAGCCAGACAAATCCAATTTATTAAATAAGCTACTTTGTCATCACCTTAAGTTATCGTGGCACTAATTGAGTCAATCATCGATTCTTGCATCCAGTTACAGTTGCTAAAATTACATTATTATTTTCTCTTATAATTCCCGGAGAAATGTTCTTCGGAAGAATATTACTTGTATTAAGTAGAAAGCAATCATTAAAATAAGAAATGTAAAATAAATGTTTGCTGAGTTTAGCCACTGAACTTTAAAACTTATTTTCACTAAATTTACCTATTATTCCTTCAAATGTAACTATTTGTCACAAATGTGTATATATATATATATATATATATATATATATATATATATATATATATATATATATATATATATATATATATATATATATATATTGATTTTCTGATATGATATAGCTGTGACATTATTATTGGACTATAAAATAGAATACATATACATACATATAGTCTGATATGCTCAATCTGACTTGCCATGAATTGTCACAGATTAATTTAATTCATACTAAAAATTGAATGTATTTCGGTCTTCCATATGTCTGGAGTGTTTGAGTTAGTACTTCTCTTGGCACCAGACACATATCACGTTTTAGCAGTATCCATAGCAATCCGATTTTAACATGGTTCTGTTAAATTATGCATTTTCAAACTTAATTCACCTTTTCTTAACCCTTTTGATGCATTCAACATAAGGTTGAAGCCTTTTCTTAACCCTTTTGATGCATTCAACATAAGGTTGAAGCCTTTTCTTAACCCTTTTGATGCATTCAACATAAGGTTGAAGCCTTTTCTTAACCCTTCTGATGCATTCAACATAAGGTTGAAGCCTTTTCTTAACCCTTTTGATGCATTCAACATAAGGTTGAAGCCTTTTCTTAACCCTTTTGATGCATTCAACATAAGGTTGAAGCCTTTTCTTAACCCTTCTGATGCATTCAACATAAGGTTGAAGCCTTTTCTTAACCCTTTTGATGCATTCAACATAAGAAGCCTTTTCTTAACCCTTTTGATGCATTCAACATAAGGTTGAAGCCTTTTCTTAACCCTTTTGATGCATTCAACATAAGGTTGAAGCCTTTTCTTAACCCTTTTGATGCATTCAACATAAGGTTGAAGAGCTCTAATTATCACAAACTTCTAAACACGTTTATTTAAAAAGTAAAACGAAATTTCCTTCGAGCTATTTTGTTTACTCAACTTTGCAAGCAAAATTACTAGCCCTTTGTAAATTTTGCATTTCCAAGGTATTTATTTCATTGACGACGCTGTCTTAGATTGTTTTCATATCCAAAAGATTAGTTTAATTTGGACATCAGTTTTGATGATAAATACAATGTATTCTTAAAATGATAAGTATCAGACTATTAGACGATGCAGAAATGTAAAAGAAATGCACTTACGGAAGTAAATTGCTCAGAACAGTTTACTAGAACACCGTAAATATGTATGACTAAAAATGTTTCTTTAAGTCAGGACCTCTACTCAAATTGGGCTAGTTTTGGAAACGACTTAAACGGCTACTTGTTGGCGATGTAAATGCGAATGTTTATTTTTGGGAAAATGTAAACCATTGCATTTATATAGAATTGGAAATATACCAAGAGCAGATCTGGAAAAATATTGCTGTTTTGTACAACCGACAAGTACTTGCGGGGCATAAATATAACGAGTAAATTAGAGTTCTGATGGAGCAAACGTGACTTTACTTCCGTCGTCTGAGATACTCAATTGTACGGTCGACTTAAAGTTTATGTCCCCAGAATAACTACTATTAGTGCATATAGAACATCTAACACCACTAACTCAAACATTTAGTCACTAAGGTCCATAATTTGACTCAAAATTAAATAAGACATAGCATACATTCCTCATTCCAAGCTAAATAAATGCACGGAATTGTTTAGACTGTCATCGGAAATAATTATATTTCTTTATAGCTTGCAACATTGCATTTCAAACAAGGAAATTAAACACATGAATACAGATACCTAGAATGTTATTTAAATAGATCGACTTGTGGACATATTGATGGATGACAAAAGGTAACTAAAGTGTGAGCTTAAGTAAGGGATTTCTTGTACTCCCTTAAATGCCTATGCAGGGGAATGGAGAACATTACCTGATAACATTTTGAAACAATTCTCTCCAAAAAAAGCAAAGAAGCAAAGGTAGAGTAAGGTATATTCGCTCTTACCTGATATCATCATTCAATACGCCATCCTCTTTCAGCTTGTCTATTGCAATACTAATAGCACTTGCGGTGGTTTCAAAAGCAAAACTATCGTAGCAGCATTTTTCTATAATAAGATTACCTACTTTGTATTCCCTACCAATTGCCAATGCCACAGTCCACATGAAAGCAACATAAACACTCAGTCGTTTTGCATCCATTACCGTTGCAGATGTAGCATGATTTGATCACAGACTAGTGACGCATTAGTTTATATACGTTCTCTAATTGATCTAGGTTCGTGCAATAAAGCTCCTTTCGTTTTTATTCAATATATTATTATTCATGGTGCCTGTGATGTTCTTTATTATCTTAGTCATATAGAGAAGACATTGATACGTAAATAGTTTAAATTATCAACCTACACTATAATTTGAGAAATGAATTCAAGTATAAAGTAAATCATAGGCTAAAGAAACAAATTGTATTGGAATAACTTGTCATATATAATTCAGAGCAAATCTTAAGATCTCCATGTGTGTGATTGATTTGTCAAGCAGTTGTAAACGGTAAACTACCCGAGATTACCATATTATATATATATATATATATATATATATATATATATATATATATATATATATATATATATATATATATATATATATATATACAACAGCTTTTAAAATTCCTTGAAACGTATGAACGGTTTAATTATGCACCTAACGTTTTCTATATAAAACAAATTAAGATTGATTTAAAGAGAACATTGAAATTAAGACGCAATTTTTAGGTCTGATAAATATAGTTGTTATGTATAATTGATCTGTATTCTTTGTTAGGTGTTATATATTTAATTATATATTATGAAAAATTGTATATTGAACATGACCTTGTCAAAAATCAATTCAGCTTTCAACCTGACCTGAATAATTGATTCGGTTTTGTAAACAACGTGTTTATCTCAAACTTTTTTAAATTTCCAATGAAATGTCATGTCAACATCTTGTTTACCACATTTTATATTATAATTATAATAACGGACCTTTGGATTAGTACTACCATTTTATCTTGTAAATATTTGGAATATCGCAGAATGAAATTTTCCATAAAATAATAGTTTGGGTTTTTTTAATATAGTGCTAATTGTGATCTGGGGAAAAGTAGAAGACTATCTAATTTTTGTTAATCTAACTGCAGATCAATCGAACTGTCAGATATGAGGAAAATCAGTTATATTATTGTTGTATCCAGTGTTTCATTTGGGCTGAAATTTATTATTCAAACTTTTCAGTACAAGTTATTCTTCTTCAGTAATAAATGAAACTTAAAAGCATACTTGGAAAATGAGATTTGGATTCATACTGAAATTCAAGTAAGGATATATTATCGTATTGCGTTATTTTTATTCAAAATAGTCCTTTTGGCACATCACTAAGAAAAACAGAGGTCATCGCAGAGTTATCAACACGTTCAGCGTTTGATTTATTTTGGAATATCACTAAATTTTGCCCAAAACCTTAATCATTAGGTCATGTATTGGAACGTTAATGATTATTGGGAATTTAAAACGCAATACCTTAAATTCGTTTAATATTGTTCACTTCGTATCCTAGGGAAATAAATTATTTGTTGAATTTCATAAATATATTAGTTTTTACTCTTTTCTATCACTTAATTTAACCATAGAGTAGTAATTGAGAATTGTGATATTTTGTGGGATTCGAATTTCTCTAAAATATTTTTAAAACTTGTTTCTTAAATTTAAATTCACCTAGTTTTGTATTTTTTCTAAGTCTCAAGTGTTTTTTTTTCATATATTAGAAATCTTTAGTGCAACTAATAAACTTTTACAATGTCATCTGAATTGAAGAGCTTTATTTCAAATTCTACCCACAAACGTTTAGATTCCTTAAAAATGGCAAATTGCTCCAGCTTGATCGAAAATATGATATTTCTCAGGCAAAAGGGTCTTTAGCAAAGCGAGAAATAAAAACATATTTTGATCAAATTTTTGGTGGAAAAGAATATTTTCGATAAAATTGTTTTAGATTATATTTTCTCCATTTTGAAGGAAAATGCTGAAAATTTAAAATGGCGAAGAGAGCTGAGCTCTAAACTCTATTATTACAAAGCGAACCTTTTAGTAAAGCTCGTGACATCTTCGCTTCTCCGTCATTACAGCAATTGCTGATGATAATCTGGTTAAGGAATGTCTTTTGAAGGGTTGTGAGTTGGTCCGATAGGTTTAACAACAAAAGACTTAGAACAATTAAAAAGAAATTTGACAAAATCCATGTCGAATTTGCAAGAGGAAAAGAGCAATTATTTGATAGTGGTGCTTAACCAAGAAAGATGGGCAAGGTTACGAAAATCTCAGACAACTCATATTACTCGAAGTGTTCAAGAATTGCGTCCATAGTGACGCTAAGGCGTATGATGATTATCACAAGGTCAAAACCTTTCCTTAACTCATAAAGTTTATTTTGTCAGTATGTCTTCCACTGAGAAAGAATCTGGTAAATAATTATTGTAGTCTATTACGATTGTCTTCTTGTAGGGTATTTGTGAGAGATTGAGTTACCTGTGGGTGACAAGTAGTTAGTTAGTTATTAAATTGTATAGGCAGGAAATTCTTAGTCTAGCCCATGGAACTCTTGGTCTGGTCATTTAGGGATCAATAAGACTTCTTACAAGAAAATAGCTCATATCTATTGGCCAGATTAAAAGTGACGTCATGCTTGTCAAATAGTATGAAAAGCCAATCAGAAGATGACGAAGGCTCGTCTGAAACTTATTCCTACATTTTGCATTGGACGAACCATTTAGCAGAATTATGGTGGACTGTGACGGTCTCTTACCTACGACTAAGTCAGGTAGCCAATACTTTTCGATTATAATGTGTGCATCTATAAGATTCTCAGAGACAATTCCTTTGAGGAATATTAAAACTAAACCAATAGCAAAAGCTTTACTTTTAAAGTGTTTTACTCAGTTTGGCCTTCCCAAATCTGTCCAATCTGATCAAGAGTTAAAGTTTATATCTCGAAGTTTCCTACACGTTATGCATGACATAGGCATCCATCAATTCACATCTTTTGCCAAACTCCATTAAAGCACCGCAACAGTGGCTTAGTGGTTAGACTGCCTTGGATGCGGGAGATCACACACACACAATATATATATATATATATATATATATATATATATATATATATATATATATATATATATATATATATATATATATATATATATATATATATATATATATATATATATAAACTCCATTTGACATTTTATTAAAATACAGGCCAAAGTCATTTTGGGAATTTGCTCAAAATATCTATGACCATACAATTTCTTTTCGTTTTAGTTAATTCATAAATAACGTTGTGACATATTTAATAAAGAACGCTATCGAACAAATGAAGATCGCCTGAAGATATTTAGAAATAAATTTGATTCTTTTAAAGAAGAACAAAATATTATCTAGAGTCTGAAAATTCGAAAAGCTAGAGGATAGAAGCCTTAGCCAGGCTGGGAAGGGCCGGTCATTCATGGCGGCTCCTTGACCATCAGGCAGTGGTGGGACTGAAGATACCATATGGTTGTCAACTGAACGCCACAAGTTGTCTCCCACCTTTGGATTACTTAACATTATCGCTATTCGAGCTGGAATGCCATCATTATCGCCACATGAGCGAATAACCATTATTATCGATATTTGAGCAAAAACCGTCGTTGTCACTTAGTGAGAGTAATTATCATCATGATGATTATTTGAATGAACGTTGAAAATAATTCTTTGAAAGTCATTATCGGTATTGGAGAAAATTCGTCATGACCATTGAGTAATTATTTTCTGTTTTCTTTCCAATCATTTGTCATTGATGATGATAGAATCATCAATCTATCAATCTTAATCGTTCACTTTATATTCATAATTATTGTTTGTTCTTGTTTAAAAAAATGTTGTGATCCCTTCCACATAAAAAAATTACATTTCTCTTTTTTCGGTTTTTCAACTTAATGAGCATCATTGTATTGATTAGTATTATAATTTATAGGCACGAATGTGTTGTCAGAATTATATATTTATAATCATAAAGTAAATAAACATCTTGTCCACGTAATCGCTTTTAGTGTCACTATAATCTGACCCCAACCCGGATCATCTTGTTGTTCTTATGGGCACAATTGATTTGTAATGCACCAATTGCGATCGATGAACATTTGCAATGTAAACAATGTAGGAAAAATATATTTGCTCTCGTAATAGCAACTAATGAATTATGAAAAATAAAAATAATAATTTCTTCAATCACGCGTACATTTTCAGAAAAGTTATTTAATGTTTCCTGGATACTATAAATGTAGCCTCTGGTCACCGCAGTTATTTCAATTTTTGAACGATACATGGTGGGCAAAGTGTCGCATTGCACCAGCGTTTTGTGACAAAAGCCGTTTTCTATCTGAACTGAAATGAGCCTTTTATTACCACAGCATCATTAGCCAAGGGGCATATAATTATATCTCCCTAGTTAAATGTTTAATCCTCCGTATTACTATTAGTCATCCTCTGGTGGCCTAATGGTCCGCCTCGGATGCGGGAGGTCGTGGGTTTGATTTCTGGTCGAGTCATACACAAAAATGGTACTAACAGATGCCTCTTTTGGCTCAGGATTAGGAGGTTAACTTTAGGACTGGTCGGCCTGGTGTTAGAATAATGTGACTGGTTTGTCTTCCGCATGAAGCTCCAGTGCTAGACATCACTATCATAGAATTTCTCTATGCGGTGATTTTGTGTGCAAAATGTACGATAATCTGAAATGTTTTACAGCAACAATTCCCATACACAACAAAATCTTAATTAAGCTAAACTAGAATGGAATCAGTCATATTATTACAACCAATTAGTATGGAATGGAAGCCGTCTCTGATATAAGCAGCCTTATACGTTTTTGAAAAGATTGGCTATTTTACTTTTCGTATAACTATCAACGTGTTCATTCATCTTAACGATATATGCCTTTATTAGTTAACATAACTGAAACAAGCGTAAATTGATCAGGTGAGGATGCGAGGTCAGGTGTGGTTGCGAGGTCAAAGGTATGATTTAAAACTTGTTGGTACCAATACAAGTCTATGAACGACTATACATGTAGGTTACTATTCATAGTTTTGAGTCAAATTCACCAATTAAAAATATATAAGGCATTCATTGAAAACATAATTGGACTGTGACAAAAGCGCATTATGCCTCCCACTAAACATTATATATATATATATATATATATATATATATATATATATATATATATATATATATATATATATATATATATATATATATATATATATATATATATATATATATAAGTGTTACATTGAGGGTAGCAGATATGACATTCGTGAAATAAGCACCTGTTTAACTCGTAGAAAATCTTGGGGTTGCTGAGTGCCAGCCAGCCACTGAATACCTTCTGATGGTCTTTTAGCCTCCTCCGTTGTGGGCTTGTTGGATCCATTTGTCTTCCTAGTCGCAAAAATTATGTAACCAGCGTAGAACATTGACCGAGTATTGACGTTTGACAAAGTTGATAGTTTGAGGACTGATGATAGCTAGGGTGTTCTAAGCCAAGAATCATTGGCGGTACAATAAGGAGACGCCTTGGCAATGGTGCAGGAGTTTTTCAAAATATCTATCCCTCCATGATGCATTAACAATTCTCGTAATTTTTCACCTCCAGGCTGTAAAATGTCCACGTCAGAACGACAATATTTTAATATTTCTCCCTGAAAGTCAAAAGGATATGAGTTATCAGTGTTGTGCGAAGCGTAGAAAGCTTCTCGTTCCTCGGTACGCATGTTGTTGTAATCTTGGCAATGAGACTGAGACAAATGGTACAGAACAGTGTGTTGATTTACTTCGGTATAAAAAAAGTGCGGAAAATAGCATTTGGCCATTTCTATCATTCCAAACGTTTCAGGCATGCGACTCAAACTGAATGGCCTATTAACTCATCGAATCTTTAAACTGCAATTGTCCCAACTGCATGGAAATGACTTTGGCTCCGTTCAAGGTCACTTTAAGGATGTTCTGTATTTTGTTCCGTATAGAATCTGAAACGTAACTGCCCATGGTATCCATAACAACTGTAAGACATCACAGTGGCATATCGATGACAATTTCCGTAACGTTCGATGTCTTCTTGGCTCCACGTCTCGTCGATAGAGTCTAAGCTCCATTGGTCGAAATCGGTCAGCGTGTTCTGTCCCCGGATACTTTTCAGATCCTCATAGGAATCTTGCTACAGTGAGTGCAATGAATAAAGAGATGCTCTTGGATGCATTTCTCACACTTTCGCTGAACCATGCAGAAATTAATGATGTGAATGCCAGTCTCTTGCATGCATCATCAAAAAAGATAAAATGACCTTCCGTCTGGTCATTTTCTTCTTCTTCATGTTTGGATTGGTATTTTTGAATGTAACATTGGTGTCCAAAGTCCACGATTTGGCGACAGATGTGACATGGCTTCTTTCAAGTACATACGTACCCTTTGGCATTATTGGTACATATGTCTTATTCACAATTAGGGCACAATCTCAGGAGCTGACAAGCATTTTTCTGCTGTAAACATTACTTCTTTAGATGATGTTGGTGACAGGCAGGCCTGACAAAGGTGCGCTAAAAAAATGGGCAATGCACTCGTTCTTGTCCTTCGTCCAGACAGGGCTTAGAGGCTAAACATCCCACACATTTTGATCCACAATGTTTGTGTTGCACTCGATTGCTTTTTAAACTAAGCAATTTCTCACAGTAATAACTGTATCCCAGGAATGCAGTGGTAATGGTATCGAAATGTTTATCTTGATGAGAGACGTAAACGTATTTTCCGTCTTTGAAATTTTTGCCTCGAAATAACAGGGTCCGCGCACTTCATGAGTTTGTACTTTCAATGTGTAGCGTGGAACCAATACATCTTGCAACGTTTGCATTTCAGGAATACCACATAATGTGTCTTTGGAATGCCCCGCTTTCTTTAATAGGAGTTCTGCTTCTCTTTGTTCTTTGGCTAGGATAGATTTTCGATAGTTTGTCAGATTCTTTTCGTTCTTACGTTCGTCCCACGACGATGGCACGGGCTAAACACATCTGGTCTTGAGTGTAGTTAATTAGGACAAGGTTGCGCTTGATGCTGCGAAGATAGCCTACCAATAATACCTTTTAGCCATATCACGTCCCTTAGGGAAGAGACACGTGGGTCATGAATAATGTCGCAATTATGTCTGTGATGTGAAGCTTGTCGGTGGATTGTTGCATGTGTTGAATCGTGTCAGTAACTTTAGAAAGTGTCAATTCTGCTGGGGTGCTAAAGTCGATCCAAACGGGAAACTTCAAACTGTCGTTATGATTGGAAAGTCTCAAGCGATCGTCATTTGTTTCTTTGCATTTCAGTTTCAGCGTAGTTAACAAAGAATCTAACATTTTGGTGATGAACCCCTCTGCTTTCTCCAACGGCTCTTCGGACTTGAAATATGTAAACTTAGTGTAGGCTGTTGTTTTAAATTTTCTAGATTAGCGTTTGCCTGTCTCTCAGAATGTGGTAATCCTTTTCAATGTTTACTGGTGGTGATGGACTTTGACTGGATGTAGACTCTCTCGGTCTGGATTCTGATTCACTTATGTCATCTTTAAAATCGATGGCATTAATTTGAGTCAAGACGTTAGCTACTGTGTGAGAAGATATATCGCGTTTCTGCCTCTTACTGTCTTCTCCTTTCTTTACATAATGATGTGACCATTTCATCTTCACTGCAAACTTTAAATGACACCATTTGCATATATAAGGGCTGGTCCATTCCCTCAAAGTATTTATTTTCACTCTGACCGTTACGATGGAAGAACCCACACAAATTGAACTTCTGATTAGAGCTTTGCGAGGTGTCACAGGAACGTTTGCTTCAGAGAAACCGACTGACTACTCTCCCTCCTTACGAAATAAACGTTGCGATACTTGCTATATCTGTCAGACGAAAGGCATTGGGCTACATAATATTAAGACCGTCAAAAAAGCAAAACCAGTGTCAGAAGAGACAAAAGTCAAAATACCTGTTATAATTATCAGGAGGATGGACATTGGTCTTCAGATTGCCTTAAGAAATAACAGGAGCAGGGGAGAGAAGAAGAAGAAGAAGAAGAAGAAGAAGAAGAAGAAGAAGAAGAAGAAGAAGAAGAAGAAGAAGAAGAAGAAGAAGAAGAAGAAGAAGAAGAAGAAGAAGAAGAAGAAAAGGCGCCTTCGTCAAAGGAAGAACTCCGACACGTTCAGAAAGAGAAGACAGAAAAGAAAAGAAGACGAGAAAAAGTGAGGAAAGAGATAAGGAAAAAACTGTAAAAGTGAAGAAAATAAGAAGAGAGAGAAGAAAAAGAAGAAAAGAGAAAAGAGACTGAAGAAGTCTATGAACATTATAATTTTAAAGGTGTTGTGTTATGTTGTAATACTGAATTGTAAATATTCGTACCAGAATAGATCAGACTAAAAAAATGTGTCTCTTGGTTTTGATTGTTTATAATAATACGAGTCTACACTCACGCACTCACAACACGTAATCAGAGGGTTAAACACGTTTTCTTAGTTTTAATAATGTGGGACAAAATAAATATTATCTCTTTTCGAAAGAAGAGAGTGGCTCTGAAAGGGTCGTTGCGTGTTTTTTTTTTTTAGAACAAACTACTTAGGAATAAGAAGCAATCAACTTTAAGACTTTCTACGGCATAGGCCTACTTCTGGACTTGCTCCTGTCAATGTTTTGGTGGAAATCACAATGGGTAGTATCTATGGTGTAGTAACAGGGTTAGACTGTTTGGCTCGGGAAAGCCTTTTTCTTGGGTCGTAATAAAGTCTGATACATTTGTTTCAGGCTTCTCAACTCGACCAAAATATCCAAGAGTATCGTTACCGTTTGAGGTTCACTGTTCTCTTTCTCTCCTAGACTTTGTTTCTTCTCTACTTATTCTTGTCGTTTCCTTCTTGCCTCTTTTTCTCTCTCTCTCTTGCTTTACAAGCAGAAACTCTTGTCAAGCCTCTTTTTGCTGCTGTAAAAATTTATCCAGTTCTTCTTTCTGTCTTTGTTTACCTTCTGTGAAAACGAAGGAGAATGTGGAGAAGGTACTTGTACCGGAACAATTTCTTGCGAAGAGAGAAAAAATCTACTCAATCCCAATTAAAATTGGTCTCTTCTGGAATTAACGCTTTGTTAACTTTGGTAGTCACTGCTATGCCATCGCTTTTTGTCTCCGCAGTCGTTGCACCCTAATTCATTTTTTTAGTTTCCGTCATTGGTGCGGTCCCTCTCGATTTACATCAAGGAGAGGACTCCATATTGCCGAAAGGTTAAATATTTTTATATCTGTTTGTTTTTCTATTATTTGTGATGTTGCGGATTATAAAATTTTGATTAGGGTTTATGCACCTCCCTAAACTAATGTTTTATAGACTCATTTTAAAAAACAGGTCTGATTTACTGAATCTTATTTTAATCAGTGATCTTTACGAAGGATCGTTTTTCCGGAGTTTGATATATGTATTTATAATATTTTGTATGTTATCCATATGTAATTGTTCAGACGGCGTTGGTATGGATAAAATCTTTATTTAAGTTGACTTTATTTAATAGAGCTATTTATAAAATGAAAAAAAAAAGACTTGTAGGGGAAAGGTTTCCTCACAAAATGAAAGTCTCCGTTTCCCGTACATTAGTTTCTATTTCTTGATTTATTATCGAGAATATGACAGAAAATAGAAATCAATCTAAAATAGAAAATATAATTAAAATAAATTGGATGGCCCTATTTGGCTGCTTAACCAAAATCGATCACTCACCTGACCCCCACACCTTCTTACTTCTTTGTCTTTCAAGGAATTTTAAATCAAAACAGATCTCTTCTCTTGTGTGTGTGGTTTACCATCTCGCAGATGTAAATAATGTTTTTATATGTTCCCCGGTGTTTTTGAATTCGTTATGTTCACCTGGACTTGCGTAATTGGTACCGTTATACCTACTACCTCGCGTTAGCCACGTAGCATTGGTTTCACACCATCATGCGCTCCTTACTCGGTTTAGTCAAAAACCTGTCTCAATTTTTGTTTCCTTTGGTGTACCAATCATTGTTAATATTAGTGATTTAGTATTCTAATTGTTATCGTAATTAAAATTATATTGAAGAGAATTATTTGGAGAATGGTTAATATTCTCTTCCAAAGTATGTAACATTGTTTCAGTCAAGTCAATTGTTTGGGTTGTATAATTAACTTGACTATTATATATATATATATATATATATATATATATATATATATATATATATATATATATATATATATATATATATATATATATATATATATGCAATAAACTGACGACGAACAGTACGAAACTAGTAACTAACTAGCCTAAGTGCTTTCGACTCTTAGTCTTTTTCAAAGGCAAATACAAAACATATATACGACAAATATAAATACTTGAAACTATAAAACTATAAATACACCCAGCTTGTATAGACTAGTTGCGGAAACTGAAAACGTTGTATAATTCCCTAAAAGTCTACAAGCCAAATCAGTTTCCGCAACTAGTGTATAAAAGCTGGTTGTATTTATAGTTTTAGCACATGTGAAGACAGCCATGTAGAGGTTTACAAACACAACGTTTTTGTGTTTATTTGTTTGTCGTATATATGTTTTTTTGAATTTGCCTTTGAAAAAGACTCATTAAGAGTCGAAAGCGCTTAGGCTATTTAGTTACTAGTTTCGTACTGTTCGTCGTCAGTTTATTGCATCTGTTTTAATTAATCCCTGACACACGTGATCCCTTGGTGGATCCAGTACGCTTGAAAGGGTTGTTTTTCGCCATATGATTTGTATTCTTTATATATATATATATATATATATATATATATATATATATATATATATATATATATATATATATATATATATATATATATATATATGTATGTATGTATGTGTGTGTGTGTGTTACTCTTTGCAACTTGTATACGTTCCATTTTGTTTAGTGGAGTTTATAGCCACGTTTCTATTTGTTCTTCAAATTTGTTTAAAAGATATTTAAAATTGAGGTCTATTGAGTACTTTCCATAAAAGACTCCTAGTGCCTTAACGTTTTCCTAAATTAAGTGGGGGGTAATCTAGGGTGATTACCCCTCCAGTTACCGATTAAGAATATTTCGGTTTTCGCAAGATTTACATTGGAAACGGAGGCTTTGCCGAAATTATTGAATTCTCCTTGTAGATGGTGGAATGAATTATCATTCCTAATGAAATTATAGCAATCATTTGCATGGAAAAGGGTTTTAAATTCCCTATCCATGTTTGGAATCCTAATCCCTTCAATATTTTCATTTATTCCAATATTTTTATGTATCGCTTCGCGCGCCATCACAAATAGGAGCATCAACAGAGAACACTTCTGACTCACCGATCTATCTATAGGTATGTCTCCCGTCAGTGCCTCATTAACGGTATCGAAGAGATGTACATGGCCTGGATCAAACCAATACAGTTTTCTCCAAAGCCACATTTCTATATGACTTTTATAATGAAAGAATGTTCTATCCGACCAAAGGCCATCTCCTGATCGAATAGTAACATGTAACCTCTCTAACCCTTGTGCTCTAACAAATTAATGATTTAGCTAATGGAGACAGCGTTGTAAAGGATGTTTCAGCCTTTACCTCCGCAACTTTGATTGGGATCAACTATCGATCCAATACATATCCTAATTCGATTAGTCACTAATTTATTGATAATTTTATATTCAGTATTAAGTAAAGTAATTGGTCCCCAGTGTGTATTATCTTCTGATTCTCTTTTCTCATTATATATAATGGTACTGATTGCCTTTTTCATTGATGTTGACATTTCCTCTGTGAAAAGGATATTATGATGTAAGAACTCGAGTAGAGGACATTGATGGTCCTGAAACTTGATATAAAAATCAGTTGTAAGGCCATCAGATCCTGGCGCAGTACCTTTTTTAATCTTGTTATTGCACTTCGGATTTCATTAACAGTGATAAATCCGTCTCACAATTCACGGACATCACTCGAGATTTTAAGCTTGTGTATCAGTCTTTTGAAAAGTATACAGCTTCTCATAGTAATTTTGTATTTCCTTTACAATCTCATGATGCCCCACCCAGTCACATTATCCTGACACCAGGCCGACCAGTCCTAACACTAACCGCTTAATGCTGAGAGCGAAGCGTGGTAACTGTTAGTACCATTTTTGTAAATCTTTGGTATGACTCGGCCGGGGATCGAAGCCATGACCTCCAGCATCTAAGTAGAACGCTCTAACCACTAGGCCATCGGAGCGGTCTCCTCTCAATTTAGTATAAGATCACCAAATGTTCCTGCTCTTATCTTTATTCCCTCTAATATTTTTTTTCTTTCTATATTTTCGTATTCTTCCTATATAATCTTTTCTTTATCCGTTTTATCCCGCTATGATTTTAGAGTTCTTTATATTTTTTATTAATATATTTCTTGTGTATTTTATTATTGGTAGTATGATATTTCGAAATCTCTTTTAGTGCTGAACAGTTCTCGCATAATCTTTATGGTTAAGGTGAGCACCGTTCAACATCCATACTTCCTGACCCCACTTGGTCAGGTTCTTCATGCATACATTGATTGTTACAGGTTTAAGTTCAAAATGTTTTCAGTCAGTACTATACAATTATTGGCTTTTATTATATATGTTTCTGAAATATAAAATTTATCTACACAACTTCCTTTCGTTAGGGTATACATATATATGAATTTTAACCTATCCCTATTTAAAAATCGATATATAGCTATTCAGTTATTGGTGTTCTTAAAAGTCCCAACATATTGACTTGCCACTATATCTGAATGTGATATACCTCCATATCTATCCAGACCAATGTCAACCCAGTTGGCTCCTACCAACTCACCACCTATTAAACATTTTTAATACATATTTTTGTATGCGTGATGTTAAAAAAGAAATGAAAGATGTTTTCTGATATTCATACCTGTAACAACATAAACATAAATTATGTTCCAATTGTTAATATTTATATGTAAATATCGACCCTTCAGTTCTGGGAGCATGAGCTTTATTTACTTCAAGGTTTAAACCCTTGGCTCTGCGTCTAATGATCGAGACTACCTCAGATTTAATCTTTGAGTTATGCTCGTTTACAAAACCTAGTGTATCAAGCTTTTCCTCTAGGTTTTGTAATGTTGCTTTAGATGTATTATGGATTTCTTGTACAAGTATAATATTGTCATTTTTAGATAGGCAATTAATTCATCTGTTTTTCTTCATTAGTTCCGTTAATTTTCACCTTGAGAACATTGTGATTTAATCCCATTTATTTTTGTGATTAGGTTATTTGATTTATTGGTTAAAAAAAGAGATGAATTAGTATTATGTGATAATACATTATTGGGCCTTTGTGGCTCTGTATTCTTCGAGACTGATAACTATTTTGTCTGCTCCCCCACCCAACACAAACACACACCTTGTGAGGGAAAGAGCCATTGTTTGTATTGCTCTCCTTTAGGGGAGGGCTTTTGCCCCACATGCTCATCTGGTGTTCTGTATGCTTTTATAAAATCTGAGATTTCCCTCTCAGTTATGGCTCTTGGTGTTGATTGCGTTCGTTTTCTCTTCATTTGTATTGTTGGGTCGAGGTCTGGGCTTCCTCCATTTCATCCTCCTCTTTCTTCTTTGTTCCCTACGGACTTACCCATGTATGTGAGATCATCATGGATAATCGTTAGGATCATCGAGACAAGCCTTTAGAAAAGAAGGACTTTGTGGAGAGACAAGATTTGAGAAAAAGAAGAAGACATATTCGATGCCCTCGATGTTTATGGAATGGTGTTAACATAATAAACAGGTCCACTCCACTGCATCGAAAACATTTAATCTTTCTTGCCTAAAATATTCATAACATACTATTCTCTCCACTGACACAAAAGCGAATGTATCACACTTTGTCTAGAAATGAAATAGGTGGCATGACGTCGCGATAATTGCTACATGTGGCAAATGTCGAGTACCGTGATATCACCCTACCTGTTCTATTCATCTTGTTCCGATACAGGCCCAGGGTGTGCTAGTCGCCATACAAAATTCCAATTGTCCCCATATGAGCCCACTGTGATTTTTTGTCCCCATAAATCGTGCCCCCATATGAGCACAGGGGGTTCCGTAATGATCTTCCCATTGTCCCCATACTACCCCACTACACGACTTACGCAGTTAGTGTTATAACGTAGAGAAAATACCTCTACTGAAAGAAGCACTTTCTTTTATGTTTTCACATTGTGAGCACCGGTGTCTTTAGCATTTAGATGACGAGAATTGTCTTTTTAATGCATTATATGTGCGTCAACAAGATTCCCAGAGGCAATTCCTTTTATGGATATTAAAATCAAAACTATAATAAAAGCTTTGATAAAGTATATTCTCAATTTGGCAATCCCAAGTTTGTCCAATCGGATCAAGAGTCAAATTTCATGTCGAGAATTTTTCAGCAAGCTATGCACGAATTAGGCATTCAACAATTTAAATCTGCTTACCACCCTGAGAACCAAAGTTCTTTAAAAAAATTTCATCACACTTTGAAGAATATGATTCGGTCATATTGCTTTGATACAAGTAAAGATTGCGATGAAAGCATTCGTCCGTTCAAGATTCTTTAGGATTAGGCTCCCTTTGAACTAGTTTTCGGACATAATGCGTGTGGGCCATTGAAACTATTGGAAGAGAAACTTCTTTCTAATGAAGGTACTGCACTCAATCTTTTTGATTATGTTTCTGATTATAAGAAGAAATGTGTTCAAAGGCTTGTAAATTCATAAGAGCAAATCTGCGCTCTACTCAATCTAGAATGAAATCAATATATGATACAAACTCAAGGGATAGTAGTTTTCAGCCTGGTAATAGAGTTCTAAACCTCTTGCCCATTCCACAAAAATATCTTCAGACCAAGCATTATGGTCCATACACAGTGGGAAAGAAAGTAAATGATTTAAATTAGATTACAAATACTCCTAAGAGGCGAAAACAAAAACAACTTTACCATATTAACATGTTAAAGGAGTATATTGAAAGAGATAGCCGAGTATATCATGCAATTAATTTAGTTGTACCTGTCCCACTCACCGAGGATTTACGTGAAGAAATTCAATTAGATAATGTTGGTCTGGAGTAACAAATCCTTAGAATCCGGAAATTATGAAAAATCTGGACCAGAAACGTTTACATTTCCAACAACAAGAAAATAATGAAGTTTAACAGTTATTATTCAAATATGAGCACTTGTTTCCAGATATTCCTACACGAACAAACAAAATTTGTCATGCCGTTGAAATTGTAGATTCAAAACCTGTGAAACAACACCCATACATGATGATTTCTCTCAAACAGGAATACTTGAAACAATAAATTCAGTACTTGCTGGAGAATGATTTCATAGAGCCCAGTAAAAGTGATTGGAGTTCACCATACATACTTGTTCCGAAAACAGATGAAACGTTCTGTATGTGCAGTGATTACAGGAGGGTGAACGGTGTGACAAAATTAGATTAATTTTCATTATCGAGATTCGAAAGACTGTATTGATAAAATTGGAAATACCAAGTGCGTCACCAAATTTGATCATCTTAAAGGGTTTTGACAAATTCCACTAACGAAAAGAGCAAAGGAAAGTTTGGCATTTGTGACTCCAGATGGACTATATCAATATAAAGTAATGACGTTCGTGATGAAGGGTCCCTATATACTTTTCAACGCTTGATGAATACGATTATTTCCAGTTTAGATAATTGTGATGCTTATATCGATGATGTCATCATCTAAAATGACACCTGGAAAGAACATCTAGCCACGATTCGGAAATTCTTTGAAAGACTCACTGATGCAAATTTGACAATCAATTTATCTAAAAGTAAGTTCTTCTGTGCTTGTGCAACATTTTCTAGGACATACTGTGGGACACAGTAAGTTAAACCTATAGATGCTAAGGTTAAGGCTATCTCTGATTCCGTGAGTCTGTCAGTAAAAGCAACTGATGAGTTTTTGGTTATGGCTGGATGCTATCGAAAGCTTTGTTACAATTTTTCTAATATTTCTGAACCCTTGACAAATTTGTTGCGTAAGAGGAACAAGTTTTTTTGGACTGAAAAATGTCAGGGGGCTTTTGAAGGATTATAAGCCATACTCAATAGTGCGCCGGTTCTCACAGCTTCAAATTTCAATCTATACAGTGCAACGAATATGAAATTAAATTGCTTGTGTGTTAGTTTAAAAATTAATTTTTATTTTATTTTATTTTTCATTACATTTATTGTAATGATAATTTTCATTGGATTTAAGCCTCTTTTCAGAAAATTGGCTTGACCCGTTTAGATGATAAGATTTCTTCAGCACTAGTTTTAGCTCACATGTTTTGCAAACATCGTATGAAAACGATTGGCTATTGCCAAAAACCTTTAAAATCTACGTGTTAGCTGAATTGTAACAGCCTATCTTTTTATTTATTTTCAGTGTGAAAATTTGATTCTTAAATATTCTAGCTACGTGATAACTGTCATTTTTTATTGCACTGTTCAAGTTGGAAATCACGTCACGTGGCCTGTCACGTGAACTGCCATATAATCTAAAATCGAGGCTGAAAACAGCCAATTGGTATTAAATTTATTCAGTTGTATTTTTAACCTTGAGGGCCCGAGAGGTTTTTATTGTTGATGCAGATAGCTTTGAACTTCATATATATTATTTGGAATTTATTAATTTATTCTTTGGAAAACTAAACAAGTGCTTTATATTTATAAAAGTTCTGGGAGAAAAAGAATTGAGTGCAACTTTATTCTGGAGTTTAACTGAAACATTAAAAACTTTGATTCAAAGAGGATCTGTTATAATCAGTACAGACATCATCTGACGTCATAGCCTTCATATTGGAATTTTATCGTGATTTGAACCTGGAACCATTTAGAATTGTTTAGTGATGGAAATAATTTTGCAATTTTAGATTTAATATTTGGATTAAATTCACAAACCCTAATTCCTATTTCATATTTTACGTTGTTTTCTAGGGAAATAAATAATTAAAATGTACAGTTTGTTGACTTCATTCTTTACTTTTGTTACATTTATACGAGCCTAAACGTAACAATATTTAAAGGCGATGCAGAATTTGAAGGCTGAATGATTTTGTGTACATGGTCGTCATTAGAAAGAGCATGGAATTGTTTCCTGTAAATGATCGAATTTCAGATTGGAGTTGTTAATGGTTTTCTTTCTTATAATTTCTTAATTAATGTTTTTCGTGTGCAACATCAAAAGACATTAATTGGCATCTTGCCTTTTAACTGACCTATTGTAAGAGTGTTCATAACGCCTATTCATTATTGAGACACATAATATAAACCTGGACCAATTATTGAGTTAGGTTATTGTATACTGAATTTCTTACTCAATGAAGGAAAACACTACGTGATCTGCCACATGTCTGCAATTGTGCTAGACATCACTATAAACTGCCACACTGTAGACATCATAGTGATATGACTGAAAAATTGTTAAAGATACGTTAAAAATCATAATCACATCACATCACATCACATCACATCACATCACATCACATCACATCACACTACGTGATCACGTCTTGAACTTGATTTTTGGGGTGGGACGATACAACAAAGCAACGTGACACGTGACGTTATTTTGTGCTGAAGCAGTTGTAGTTTAGTACTTTGCCCAAGAACACATTACGGCAGCTGCCTCAGACTGGTTCAGTGCTAGTCTTCGAGCCCGGCATGATACCAATTACTCCACTGTGGCTCCCCGGCTTGATATATAAGCTCAGTCGTTTATGCTTGAGAATAGGCCTGACTCTATATTTTAGAGCGCCTATCTCTCGTGATGCCTCACTTATTTCCAGCGGTGTCATTGGTCAGCGATCCATAGGTATCGGCACGTGATAGGGTTTGAATGGCAACAGGCTATTCATGAAATATGAATATCATCCACGTACATTTAGCTTCAAAAGATGATGATGCATTTGTTTTCTAACATGTTTTGATTTGTTTATATTGTAACTGGGGAATTTTTGACGTGCTATATGATCACTGCAGTTTCTTGATATACTTAGATGTTTCCTAGATGTTTCCGATACGTTCTGAACAATAATATTCATCCGATAAATTTGGTTTTATGTAGAGGTGTAACTACTTTTGTATTCTCCTATATGAATTATCAGAACTTAAAAAAATACTTTTCGCAAAACATTTCACGTTACATCCATGAATTGATCTGACGTTTTCTTTCTGATAAAGTACTTTGACATTGTTTAAATCTCTATTTGATTTTGTTTTATTGTTTAATCCCATGTTTAGCCCTCTATACATTATGTTTGGGTTTTTTTCGTATATTTACCAAAAACCCAGCATCCAGATATCTCCAGCTTTTCTTCCGTCACACTTAACAATATCATGCACCTTTTCTTAGTTTTCTTAATCCCGCCATTTACTACATTGTAACATTTCATTTGCAAGGAATGAATTATAAAGTTATGCTTATTGGGGGGGTATCTTGACCTTTATTAGAATTAATGACGACCACAATATGCAATTGTTATCATTTGACTGCTGATGATCGTAGTCATTTTTGCATCAAGAATTTCGAATGAACATCTTCATGTTTTACATGAAATGTTCAAGTCTTGAAGTAATACTTTGTTTTCTAGACTCAAACAAGAATGCCCTGAACGCATTATGCAAATTTATAAGGACTTTGTCATATGTCCACTAAGGTAAAATAAGGTAAAAAAAACGGACTCGACGATTCTATTTTGCTAGGTTAACATGTACGTTTTATGCATTTCGGTCTGCACTCAACATTGAGACATCTCGTGCAATTTTTACACGAAACATAATAATTATCTATTGTCAGACATGACAAAGACGCATAATTTTATTTCTTATTACAGCAAATGGGTCCTTTTGTTTTGGTCATTTTACTACCAATTGCATCACGTGCCACTCCGTTGAGACTGCTTTCTTGGAAGATAGTGTGCTGTGAAGTAAAATACACGAGAGAAAAGGCAACTAACCTATAGATGCAGCTACAGTTCAGAGTTGTTACGCATGCAGAGAAATTAAATTTATTAAATTGTCTAATATTTCCTGGAGACTTCAGCAGATTACAAATATTAATTGCAATAAGAAGAAAGTAATCATTGAAATACGAAACGGGAACAAATTATTAATTTAATTATATGTTCTCTAGCATAGAATGACGATACAAACAGGTGCAATTACGTCGGTTCTGGAGAGTCACTGGCACTAAATACATCTATTATTTCATATAAATGCAAAATTTATAGAAAATGCCACATAATGTATATGTAAAGCACAATTTGATGCAATATCGTTCTTATTTCATTTTATTCTAGATCTGTGATGGCAAATGTTAGTGCGTGAAATAAATTCTTTATTAAAATCCCAGCCATCTAATTTAAACTAAATTAATCAGAGCTGGGAATTGATCTCTCTTTCCTTTAAACTGCTTTAATCCCAACATTAAGCAGACTATTGTATGTACTATAAATTTTATATGCTTATTTAGCGAAAGTGCAGAGACTGAGAGACTGAGAGAATGAGACAAAAAGACACTTTTCATTGAACTGAAGCCACCGTAGAGATTGGAATCCCCTGAGTGAATGAACAACCATTTTAGGATTACACTCTTCATCTCCTTAGGATGATGAAGGGCATAAAAGAGGTGCTCCGAACATGCCTGCTTCATTTTAACTGTCCAGCTTATCGCTGCTGATCCCACCTTAGCGGTCTAATATCGTAACAAGGGAACATTGATTCTTGGTGCAATTTGCGTTTTATTCCAACATTCTAAGCCAACAGGTATTAATATTCCGTAAATTAAAAGCTGGAGCCAATATGAATCAATGAAATAATAGTTTTGAAATTACTATGGAACAAGCAAACGATGCATTTCAAAATAATTAGCTGAAGTATTATAATCAAGGAAATAAATCAATCCTCATCCCTTCGACTTGCCTAATTTGTAGCGGAAAATAGTCTTAAAATGGATTCTACCATCATCCCTTCATCTAATATCAATAACAAAAACTCTTACTCTCTGTAGATTTTCCTTAGAATAGTGTTTTGTATCTGTAAACGTTTTTTTTTTCCAAGCAACATACGTTACGATATTTACTGTAATACCTTTTTCTCTTGTCAGAAGATATATCCATCAGAATGAAAAGGTGCAAATTCCAACAATTATTGAGAGACATTTTTGTCGAACCTTAAAATATATTCAGAGAGAACATTCTGGGCAATTCAAAGAAGAGGACTCAGTTAAACAATAACTAGCGCTCAAAGCAAAAATAGATATGCTATTTTTCAGAGGATAATATATGAAAAAGTCATTATAATGGCTGCTACTTCAATTTCAATATCTACACAATTTAATACTCCAGAACAAAATAGATGTTTTCATCTGTTGCAACCGCTCCTGTGGCCTAGCGGTTAGAGCGCCCGCCTCAAATGCCGGAGGTCGTGGGTTGGATCCCTGGTCGAGTCATTTCAAAGACTTACAAAAATGGTGCTAACAGCTGCCTCTCTCAGCGCTCAGCATTAAGATGTTAGTGTTAGGAGTGGTCGGCCTGGTGTCAGGGTAATGTGACTGGGTGGGACATCATGCTACATGTCTGCGACAAGATGCCGCAGTGCTAGACATCACTATAAACTGCTACACTGCAAACATCGTAGCGATATGACTGAAAAATTGTTAAAGCTACGTTAAAAATCATAATCACATCACATCTACTGCGATTTTTCAGATAATTAAGAAATCGTGTCATTTTATCGTCCAACTAATGTTTGTTTTGATAAGCGTATATGAGCAACCTTTGAAGTAATATTCATGACAACGTTTACCGATTTATTTATGTGCATATATTGTGACGCATGCGTAAAACCAGGTAAGGTGAGCTTAAGCTTGTGAGCTGTAATTTATGGGAAAATACAACTCCTTTCCATCAAATCTTGTGAATTTAATGTAAAGGAAACTGCATGAAGACAAATAAAATTCAAATAGGGAAAGAAATGCTGATAAATGTAAGACGTTGCATAGCCATAGTAGCTCACATGAAAAGTTAACTCAGATGATTGGCAACTGTCAATGTCACAGCACACATGAACAAACTGCCTAAACTACACCATCTAGATCTTTGGAAGAGGTAAATCAGACTTTATATGTACATTGTCTAAATATCAGAGAAGCACGAAATTTTCAGAGTTGTGGGCTGATTTTAGAAGACCACGATTGTCTTATGTTAATGTTCGCAGCTATTATATTCTTCCAACATCCATGCTTCTATTAAGATATCAATTTTTAAAAGAAATAATAACATCTAAGTTGTGTTAGACTATGTGAAAATATTAGAGAAAAAAACAGTCTGCTCATATGTACTGAATTAACCTGTCTGTCACTCTCCTGTATATTGTCATTATTGCCTTCAGCAATAGGTTTGGCATTTAGGATCAAAAGATGGGCCCAGTTCGAAAGTTCATAGCGAAAGTAACAATAACACGATTTACCTGTTAAAGCCCACGGTCTTTATAAACTGTCACAAATTGACTCGGCAAATTTATAACTGTCTGGTTTAACTGTCTGGTTTAAAAGTTCATGGAAGCTAAATGGCCTCACTTGCAACAAATGCAAGCATCATACGACTTTAAAGGTCATTCGCTTAAGAGACAAACCTTTAGATCTCTCTCTGCTTTTTGGACTAGAAACAAGGGCATCCTTGAATTTTACACATGGACATGCGTGACTTTAACCAAGGTCGTGCGTGTTCTTAAAACTCTGAGTATAAAAAGGCAGAAACCCTTGTATATTTTAATTGGAAGTCCAAAAGCAAGACAGATCGTCTGTTTGTATTTTACAGGTAAGAAATTTCTGTTTTGTTACTCACCCTTAAAGGTTAAAGCTTTCTGTGGTAACCAGTCATCGTAATTTCGTTTTGAGTTCTCTTTTTAATTATAATGTAACGGTATATGGTATTACTTTTAAGATTTGATGTTATTTGTATTTATATGAATTTACTTCTAGCTTCATGCTAAACTTTACTTAAGAAATAAAACTATTCTTTGGTTAATGAACTCTAATGTTCAATGATCTTTTCCAGGTCGTTATTCTAAATTAAATGAAAGAAAATACATTTCTTTATGGCATCAATCGCAATTATTGAATTTTAGGCTCTCTGAATACAAGTAATATCTAATCACTTGTATGGTATTCTAAAAGGCATAAAACTTTACAAGCACATGAAGTTGGAGTTCATATGAAAATTATTTAATATGTATTGTAATATGTATTTTATGTATTTCTCAATATAAAGGTTTTTATATGTTGTATCTTTAGAATGTAGTTTATATATATCAATAAAGAATTGGAAGTCCAAAAGCAAGACAGATCGTCTGTTTGTATTTTACAGCGATCCCACCTCTCCGCAGCCAAGCATTCCCCACAAAAAAGATGTAACCGTATCTACACCATCATATGTGACACCTTATTCTTAAGAATGCCGAACATTCTACCTTCTCGTAAATAGCCACGAGAAGAAGGTTATGATGGAATCTTTTTTTCTCATCATAACAAAAGTGGTGGACGAGAAGCGATCCTTACAGTTATTGAATTTGAAGTGGTGGAAAATGACATTCCTTCCAGTTACCAAACTTCCTTCATAAAAAAGTGGTGGATGAATAACATGAATACAGGTGTCGAAACATATAATTATGATCCAAGAGGGAGACTCGCACCACAACCATTACGACCAGCAGACTTCGCCAAATTATGGTATTGACTTGCCTCGGAACACTACAATACGACCCTATGAACAAGACCGTTTCTTCATTACAACCGCTCGCTCCTGTTGCACTTGTCCGACAGCTATCTACAGACTAAACGCCGTAACTCCTAACACCATTAGACTTCACTCCGCCCGGCTATGCTACATCAACTCCAGAAGCGACAGCGCCGCCATGTCCCAAAGAGAAAACACAGATTCAAACAACTCCTTCACTCATGTTAGAAACTACAGCAACCAGAAATATCACAACGGAACGAATATGATTGCAACTATGAGAGGATCGCAACATAAAATGCATACATCGCCTATGAGAATTCTTTTTGCAGTAACACCTGAGACTACGACATTCCGAATACATACAGTGCTAAGTCCAGCTCCAAATTTGACCTAACTACAACCCAAACTGAATTGCAGCGACATCTACGCTCTCCTCAGATCAGTGACAACAACATTAACAGTCTCCTTCCGAGTGAAAGTGACTTTAACATTTTGAACTCTTTCGGTATTAGAGGCAATAGATGTATTGTTTGCTATTAATTCATATTAAGAATATTTCTTCATTGTGGTATATCACACAAAGGTATGAATTTTCTATCTCTTATTTTGATTTTTTTCAAAACGACAAATTGAAAGTTAGTGCGTATATTTCAAACGATTAACAACACTAATCTAAATTATGCTATATTTCATTTTTTATTGAGTAAATAACTTCGTTGTACTTACTGTCATTAACATACGTCAGAGTCGCTAAGATTTCTACTACAGAGAGTGTGAATGAATCTTTAAGTTCATTTCTTGCCCTAAGCATTTATATCAAACATCAAACCTACTCGTCTTGACACCTCTAACTACATTATACATGTTTCGCTACTATCACACATAATAGATCGTACCGTATTTACCTATCTTAAGGAGCATTGTACTTTCCGCTATGCCGTTTCAAACATTGATGCAGAGGTTGTTTGTTGTGTTAGCTCAATGGTGTTCGATAATGTTATTGAGAATTTCTCTTACGTGTTCATATGAAATCATATGAATGTATACCATAATGTATACTATATGGTATTGTCTTGGCAAAACGCCAAATGTACGGTTCTAATGTCTTCAAACCAGTCAGAAGAGAGTTTCCTTCTATGGTTTTGCAGCATCAAATGATGTTGTAGTGTTATTATTTACGTTTTTCTATAGTTAAAGTGTCTGAGCGATTGCGCAACACAGAGTTTTGTAAGCAGCTAATGGCCTGCATATTGAATTTTTGCAGCAGAGAGATTGCTCTGCATATTGAGTTTTTGAATGCATATTGCATTTTGAGCAGCTATTGCCCTGCATAAGATCAACTTCTGAGTAAAGTTGTTTGAAACGATAACGGTCTACATTCCCTTTCGTACGTCATAGGTAATGTCAGTAATACACGCTCAGTTTTACAATTTTAATGATGCACTAAATCAGTCGATTCAGTTTTACGATTTTAATGATATTTTCACTTACTGCTCATAGGTTCGATTAAATGCAATTTCATAAACACACAGGTCAAGGTTTGGTTGCAAATGAACAGACGTTATGGTTATTAGAGTAGGATTAACATAACACTAACATTTTCACCTTCATTACTCTTGATTAAAACCAAATTCTTGCAAGATTCTGTAAGCAAACATTCTTACCTCAATGTAGCTGGTATTTAATGATATATTGTATGCAATAAGAAGATAAATTCAATATTGGTTTACAAGTACTATCCATAATAATGAGAGTTCTTTTCACAACACTTCGCTGAAGCAAAATAATAACCGTAGTCACTGATAAATATGTTATGTTGATGTTATGCAAAGTAAAAAAAAATAAATAAAAAAGTACCAAAAAAAAGAGTAAAATAATATAAAAAAATAAAGAAACCAAGAACTACAAGCTGATATTAACTTTTTATACTCGTCTTACAGGACTAGTATTAGCATAGATTATATACACCTACAAATCGCACACAATCGAATACACGTAAACGACTAGGTCGAATATTTCGTAATTAAATTCAATACGAAATTCAGAAGAAAATTTGTTTGTCAATAGGAGAAATAATTATAGTCCTATCCTCCATTCCATTCTTTCTTCATACCTTCTATCTCGTTTCTTCTTTCTGGATCCAAACCTCTCAACCTCTTTCTTTTTCTTTAAGGTATGGATGGAATATGGATTTGGTTCGTAGGATTGTATTATTTTTTTTAACTCTGAATTCAGTATCCGCAGTAACAGAACAAAAACAATTTACGCTAAAGGTTATCTCTAGCCACTCCCACTATTTTATGATTCAGCCGATAAGTAGATTCGCACTTTCAAATCAGGCTTTTAAGGAATTATTCAGTCGAATTTATCGAATATTGACACAGAGATGTCAACAGTAGCTACATAAGTGATATTCTTTCACACTTAAAGTCAATACGAATTACAATGAATATGCAGTTTAATATAATAATCTCACTAATGAATTAGTTATTTCAGAAAGGTGTTTTGCATTCTTCAAATGTATCATGAGAGAAGGTTGCCCTTCATTGATAAAATAGGTAAATATCTATTTGGAATGCTGACAATGAAAACATCACAACATTTAGCAAGATATACAAATATGCTAAAGCAACAGAATAATGAAATTTGAATTTTTGTTGTTATTGCTCGATATGGAGATGATTTCTTCTCCTATACCTGACAAGTTGATAATAGAATTAGAACATGTTAACAGCGATTGGTTCAAACTCAAAACGCTTATACTATTAGAGCAAGCGATGCTTGCCATTGTCGAAAGATTCGTGAAGAATATTAGAAAAAAAGAAGAAAGGATTGCAGCTCAAACGGTTGAGACTCAGCAAATTAGTCCTACACCGAAATTTTCAGCAGGCGAGGTCACCTGCTATACTGATTTCACAGCATGTTTTAATGGAATTTATAAATCAAATCGAACGATCGCATCGATCAATTACATATGTTATTCAAGAACGCCGAAGGATCCACATTACTGTTTATGATATTTATAGCAACACGTAAAGATCATGACCTATATACTGCGCTGCATACCCCAGTTGTCCAGATGACATTCAAGATGTATCAATCAATACTAGTTTTAATGAAACCATAACGAATAAACATTATACAGTTACTTGGTTTACAAGAGATCATACCGCATTATGCCACGCATTTTAGATATCTTCCTAAATTAAAATATTAGTTGCCTCATGTATGAAATAATATATTGGGAAGTCGTAATTCACATCCTATTAAAAAGGACTATCACTTCAATATTATGAACACACCGTTCTAGTCAGCGCTTGATCCTAGGTTAATGACACATGAAGGAAATATAATTGTTCAGATAAATTAACATAAGTTACTGATTTCACCGATTAACCTGGTGCTTAAACAAAATTTTTATTATGTTCCACTGAAGTTATTTAAAATGAAATAGAAATAATAATAACAAAATAACACAAAGAGTCAACTAACGTAATAAAAAATATCTTAAAAAAAACAACAACTGCATGCTGATATTAAATCGTCTAACGTAACTAGTTGTAAAGTACGTCATGTAGAATTTAAAAAAAATACAAATAAAAATATTTAAAAAACCATTTTTTTTGCATTGCAGATTCTCACTATATTTTCTTTTTTTCTGATGTCGTGCCTGACATTATTTTTTATTGTAATTTTCAATTATACCATTGTACTGTAATTTTGAATTCATTCAATGTTGTGAAATGTATTTTTCATTGTATTCCTTTGAATAATAACAATAAGGTTGCATTGTTCATCTACTATACTTGTATCACACAGCATATAATAGTATTTTCTTAATGTATATATTTTATTAATTTCTCATTAATGAACCACAATGAATTTTGTTTTCATTGCCTTTTACTATTTCTTAACTTTTATCAATGCATTGTATTTTTGTATTTTTAATATTTTTACCTTTTTGTATACTTGTATTTTTCTTTTCGAGCCTCGAGGACTCGGCTAAAATAACGCAGAAGGTATTATTAAGATATCAATTTTTAAAAGAAATAATAACATCTAAGTTGTGTTAGACTATGTGAAAATATTAGAGAAAAAAACAGTCTGCTCATATGTACTGAATTAACCTGTCTGTCACTCTCCTGTATATTGTCATTATTGCCTTCAGCAATAGGTTTGGCATTTAGGATCAAAAGATGGGCCCAGTTCGAAAGTTCATAGCGAAAGTAACAATAACACGATTTACCTGTTAAAGCCCACGGTCTTTATAAACTGTCACAAATTGACTCGGCAAATTTATAACTGTCTGGTTTAACTGTCTGGTTTAAAAGTTCATGGAAGCTAAATGGCCTCACTTGCAACAAATGCAAGCATCATACGACTTTAAAGGTCATTCGCTTAAGAGACAAACCTTTAGATCTCTCTCTGCTTTTTGGACTAGAAACAAGGGCATCCTTGAATTTTACACATGGACATGCGTGACTTTAACCAAGGTCGTGCGTGTTCTTAAAACTCTGAGTATAAAAAGGCAGAAACCCTTGTATATTTTAATTGGAAGTCCAAAAGCAAGACAGATCGTCTGTTTGTATTTTACAGGTAAGAAATTTCTGTTTTGTTACTCACCCTTAAAGGTTAAAGCTTTCTGTGGTAACCAGTCATCGTAATTTCGTTTTGAGTTCTCTTTTTAATTATAATGTAACGGTATATGGTATTACTTTTAAGATTTGATGTTATTTGTATTTATATGAATTTACTTCTAGCTTCATGCTAAACTTTACTTAAGAAATAAAACTATTCTTTGGTTAATGAACTCTAATGTTCAATGATCTTTTCCAGGTCGTTATTCTAAATTAAATGAAAGAAAATACATTTCTTTATGGCATCAATCGCAATTATTGAATTTTAGGCTCTCTGAATACAAGTAATATCTAATCACTTGTATGGTATTCTAAAAGGCATAAAACTTTACAAGCACATGAAGTTGGAGTTCATATGAAAATTATTTAATATGTATTGTAATATGTATTTTATGTATTTCTCAATATAAAGGTTTTTATATGTTGTATCTTTAGAATGTAGTTTATATATATCAATAAAGAATTGGAAGTCCAAAAGCAAGACAGATCGTCTGTTTGTATTTTACAGCGATCCCACCTCTCCGCAGCCAAGCATTCCCCACAAAAAAGATGTAACCGTATCTACACCATCATATGTGACACCTTATTCTTAAGAATGCCGAACATTCTACCTTCTCGTAAATAGCCACGAGAAGAAGGTTATGATGGAAACCCTTTTTATCTCTTCATAACACTTCATTCAAGTATAGTGTCAAAACAATGTTCATATCCTTCGCTCTCAATGTTGTACACCCTTTCCACTCAAAGCATATTTCTACCCGGTGCCAGCCAGCCAGCCAGCAGGCCGTCCATATAAATCTTCAGAAATATTCAACAACCATCCATTTTACAGCATGTTTACCCAGAAACACACATACTCTAGTACTAATATTAGTACCCTTAGTCCTCCTAATTTGTGGACAGGGTACTAACATGAGTCTATGTGTGTCACTGGCGCAGCCGGGTGTGAATCACACCAGGCTCTTTTATAGCCTAATATAAAACATTGTCAACATGTTCTTTGGTATATAATGCAATAAATTGAGTAGTCCTCTTATTTAATACTGGAATTATCGCAAATTATTGTAGAAATAGTGGCAAAATCTTGTTTACCTTTCTTATCCGATATTTTCGCTTTGATCATCCGCCATATTAGTTCAAATAATGCCTACTTCCGTTCTCAGCCTCGTTTGTCTGTGTGCCATATAAGGACGTTAATGCCTTATTTAGAAACGTAAACAGATCGCAGTAAAAAAATATGACTCGGTTTGAGTCGGAAATTCTGCGCATTAAAAGTAAATACGGTTTACCGATGACTTTGAAATTCCACCAAGATGCAATTATTTTCTAAATAAGAACTGTATTCCGCAATTTATGCAAGTATCCATTCTCCATCTTCTCGCGTTATGTCATTCAACAGCTAATACCATAGCGTAGAATATCCATATATAGTCTGACATGTCTTCTGTAGAAAAAGGGTCACGGCGAGAGTCTTTCGTTATCTGTCATGGTGGACACGGTGAGGTTAGCATAACTATGCCATTTAGTTTTACCGTGTAAGGGCTTAATAAATTCAATATAAGCCAAAACATTTCGGGGCTCCGAGTGGCCGAGTGGTCTAAAGCGCTGTCCGTTACGGATCACTGTCATCTCACCTCTGTCTGCGTGAGTTCGAGTCTATGATTCGGCGAATGTGGATATGTGAGAAAGCTTGCCAGTAGCTTATCGTGGGTCGGTGGTTCTTTCCGGTGATTTCGCGGTTTCTTCCTCCACCATTAATACTGGCCGCCATGAATAGCCTATCGTGTGCTGAAAATGGCGTTAAGCTCAACAACAACAACAACCAAAACATTTCATAAAATGATTATACTTTTTAGTAGATTTCTAATCTATTTATGTTTCTGACTTTAGTGAAAATTTCTTTGTTCCATTATATGATATGGGATCAGTTCGTAACCTCAACTACAACAAAACAAGTTGAGGCTCCGACATGGTAGCTAACACATACTCTTGCTTACCATATACCCAAATCCTACCTTCATAAATACTCCTGACTACCTAGATAGATACATTTCACTCCATCCATATACATTTACACCTGCTCAACAAGTACATCCACTTCTACCTACTAATTTTCTAGCCGAGATTGTAAAGTATTGTAATCTTCTATATATTTCTTTATGGAATCCAAGCCAGTCTTGAAGTTTTTATACTCTAAATTTATATTTTGTTCAATTCATAGCATAATTTCATCTGGTCTTTTACTTAATCCCCATTGGGAAGCTTTCTAGATAGTGTTATGTTTTGGTAAATAGCACAAAACATGGTTTGCTCTAACTACTTTAACGGCAAGACTACAACTGATACAAACGGTGAAAATGCACGCACACACTGGTTTCTCACGCTAATGTTTTTATAAGGCATATAGGGTTACAACCGAGTGAGATCCTGGAGCTGACCTTAGGTGACCTGTAACTGTAGGACCATTTGCAGCAGCAGAATGTTAATACCGTATATTACAAGATGTAATTTCAGTTCAAACAAATAATTTACTTTTGATTGTTAATCTATTTTGTTTTGGGTTTTTTTAAAATATTTTTTTTTTGTTTTGTTTTGTTTATGTAACTCTTAAAATGTGGCAGTTTTCTTTCTGATATACTCCAGCTGATACTGAATTATCAATTTGTGTCTCCCATGCCTGTATATCCTAAGAAATCACATAGTTATATTTACTTAATGTTAAATATCGACTTGTTGCAAAGGAACTTCAAATAAGACGGTTCCACTGCATCTTACACGAAAGAAATATTTAACAATCTTACTGTGAAAATTCACCTTTCCCTTCTTCATCTTAAACTCTGGTATTTCATCATTGCATAACACATCGTGGTATTTGTTTTTATGTTGCATTATATTGTTGTTTTAATTTGAACATTATTTTCTTTTCAGTTCGTGATAAACAGTTCATGGGAGGATAACTGGTGGATGACAAACCCGGAAAAATCCCAGTTACAACCACCGACCCGGAAAAAAAAAGCTAATGGTAAGTTTTCTCACATGTGTACATTGGCCAAGTGTGAGACCCACGCGGACAGAGGTGAGATGGCAGGGATCAGTAGATGCTAATAAAATTATATGAAATGAAATCACATTGAAAAAATGTGTTTTACTTTAATGGCTTTCAGTGTTTTAGTTAAAGAGTCCTCGGAGCTGTCGTGGTAATTGTTCGGTGGTATTGATTTGATGGAGGCAAATTTATAAGACTTTTAAAAAATCGCAAACTGCATCCAATTTGCTAGATGTCTGTACAGATCTATAACCATGGTAATTTAAATTTATGGCTGGTTTTATATGTCGTGTAATTATATTGCGGATGTACAATAACTGCCTTGCCCAGTGCCTTATCTTCCTATTAATCCAAATGCACCGAGCTTTAATTATGTTGACCATGTAGGAAGCCTCTTGCATTTAAAATATCATAATCTGTACGAAGCATCAGTTCTGCACCGGGTATCGTTAAATGGATGTCCGTTTGAAATGAACACTAACATCTATCCATATACGTATATAGCGAAATGTATTTCACATTAAATTTTAGTTCTCTTTACACCTATAAAGAATCGATGCAATCGTTCCAATGAAAGAAGCCTTGTACACAGGTACTCGACGCGAGCTTGATGTTAAAGAAAAAAAAAACAATCTTAAGGAAAAGTCGTACAGAGTGACAAAAATTCCTCAGATTACCCCATGACCCGTTCTGACATTGGACCTTCTCTGTCATATCATCTAGCAACAACGAAAAGAAATGGGAATAGAGAATGATGATGATGACTACAGATGATGATGAAAGAAACTTTACAACTCACTCGAAATATGTCATTTTTCATTGAAAATAACCGCTGAAGTTAATTATTCGCATCAAATTATTTTTTCCAGATAACTTCGAATCATGACAGTATAAAATTTCTCAAATTGCCTTGACACTAAGAAACATGTATGTTGCAGTGTTCTAAAGCGCCAAGGCTGACTAAATAAAGAACATCCGTTATTCACAATAATTCACGTATTATCCAGTTAGTAAATAAATGGATGCAAAAAGTTTCTCGCATAAATCATCAATCGTGTTCGTTTGTAATTAAATGGTTGTATCAGTGGAGAGTATTGCTCCAAGGGGGACACTATAGTATTTCTCATTACCAAATAAAGATCCATGTGTTCTCCATTCTGATACGTGTCCAAAAATAATGTCTGCCTTGTTGTTTTATTTATGACGTTTATTTTAATTTCTTATTTCTGTCTGTTGTTTAATTCCAGTATCTCATTTACTGACACTTACATAATGAGAAAAGTACTTCTGTGTTTATCACATCGCTGTGGACGTCATATATTTAGGACTTGACCAATAAATGTTTTGATGTTTTGTTTTCTAACGGTGTTAGTTTTTGTTATTTTACACCTATCATTTTGCTTGTCTTTTATATATTTTGATGTTTTGTTATATAATTATGTGTCCCACTCCACTCGTTGTACTGCTATTGCATTAACATGTCTATGAGTGATGAACAAAACTGGATGCATCTTCTTTTCATCGTGTCTTTTAGAGCGTATCCCATTTATCATATATCTTTCGAGATTTTATTCTTTGCTGGAATTATAAACTATTGTTTTATATTACGGAATGTATGTCCGTGTACACTACTGAAAATTTGCTCAAAACCTCAAATATATCCTTCGTCCTGATTAATTGTGAAGATAAGAAACGTTTACTGGTCTGTATTTGTCCCAAGCGTTTAAACGGCAATGTACTTAATGTTACCGGCTCAGACTCTTTAGATTAGCTCCAGTCTACAAGTATAAATTGACTAAAGAGGACAGAAAAATTGAAATAGATCGATTCCCTCAAGCAAAAACACAGAAGAGGCTGGCAGTGAACATTTTTGCTTTATTCTCTGTAGAAGCTATCGACGGCTAATTATCTGTACGATGGGACAGTTTTAATTGTTCCAAGAATATTAGGAATCTATAATGGGCCGCGTTGCCATTACTAGAAGACAAACATATATGTAATAACCTCCAGACATTTAAATCCATCTGATTTACTTAATATCTATATATGATTAAAGCCGTTGGAAAGAAGTAATGCCATCTTTAATCTTCTGTGTGAAAAAGCAGCAATGTAGGTAATGACGAGCTTTTAATATGTATATTTTCAACACTATTCATGCGGCAATTATTTTAATACGCATACTATCAAAAAATGACGAGAATGGAAATTTGACTTAAAGCATATCTTGTATTACTCTGATCACCTATTAAAACTGACATCATACCATGCATGCAGAGAGAGAGAGAGGGAGAGAGAGAGAGAGAGAGAGAGAGAGAGAGAGAGAGAGAGAGAGAGAGAGAGAGAGAGAGAGAGAGAAGTATACAATGACAATGAAACTAATCGCAATGTCAGCGTCGAGAAGTTTATTAATACCATTCAGAACGCAGTAAGGACCTGTGTACCACACAAGCAGGTAATTTTTCGCTATAATGCACCAGCTTTGATGCTTAATGAAATCAACTAAATAATAAGGCAGAGAAATTGATTGTACGACCAAGCGAAACGTAAACAAAATCCCAATCAGTTGTTTCTCTACAGGCGAATGAGGTTTAAATCCATCAAAAGCACGTGACCACGACGTACTACACCCTAAATTACTGCGTAAAATCACACAGTCAATTAAATTACCACTTTGTCGCTTATTCAATATCTCTCTGCAAACAGTGTTTCCAGACAACTGCAAGCTAGTATACGTAGTGTCTGTGCATTATAAAGGTTCTAAATACGTTGTGTCAAGCTATCATCATATATTTTTACTATATACTTTATCTAAATTTTTGAGACGTGAGTATACATATATTTAAACAATTATATTTTTCAACATACTATAATTTCACATAATCAAGCATGATTCGACAACAGATCAGTTTACACAGATTTACAGTGCAATTTGTTCTGCGCTAGACAAAGGAAGGGTAATTAGGACCGTTTTCCTCAATATTAGCAAATTTTCAGGTGTTCGATGCATTAATGCCGCCCAGGTGTCTATTTTGGGAAAACTATTATTTGCAATTTTCACCAATGATAATGTTGAAAATATAGAATCCTCAACCGGATAAAAATGATGCATCATTACGTATAATAGCTGATAACCAGATCGCAGCTGGTGAAATCTTGCACACTGATATTCCAAAGATACAGGAATGTTTCAGACGTCGGTTAATTATATTTAATCCATACTAGATTGAACCAATGCTAACGACATGAAAACAAAACCAGAACCACCATCCTATATTATGCAATGCTAAACATTCATACAAGAGGTTTCTCAGCACAAACATCGGGCCATTGTATTATCCTGTGTCGGCACGTACATATTAAATACATTTCCGACAAAGTCTGGTAGAATTAAATTGTTTTAAAAGTCTCAAATTCAAACTAGACTGATTATCCTTGGAAAGAATATACAAATCTGGTATTCTTCTAATTTTATTACGCTGATCACATTTGATATTATTGTACAATGAATGATAGATGGCTCTTAGAAACAGAAATGTTGAGAAGATGAGAATAATAACGGGTGCAACCAAAAGTGCATCTCTTTCACAATTGTACTATGAAACTAGCTTGGAAAACATAAATTCTTGCCGTTAAAAGCATAGACTGCTTGAGTTATTTAGACTTTACCACGGACTATCGCAGTATATCTTCTAGACTCTATTCGACCTTTATTTACAGAACACGAGACCTGCACCATTCCATCTTCAAACGATCTTCGACCCACAATATGTAGAACGACCTTGTTCTGCAATTCGTTTCTACCTTCTACGATTCGAATATGGAGCATGTTACCCGTTGAAGTGAGAATGCATAATTTTAAAGCTTACTTTAATCGCGATAAAGAAACCAGTCCACAGTATTACCATGCTGGTGACAGAATCTCTCCGATTATGCATGAAGGCTAAGAATAGACTGTAGTAACTTAAATAACGATTTCTGTACAAATCATTTATCTAATAATAATAATAATAATAATAATAATAATAATAATAATAATAATAATAATAATAATAATAATAATAATAATAATAATAATAACTGGAGAATGCAAAACACTTTCTTCTAGGCTGTTCCAAATTACAAATTTTAGAAATTACATTCTATGCAAACTCCCTTTTGTTTTTACGATTAAACAAAAAAAATATTTTTGGCAGCCTTATGCTAACTGTAGAAAACAATAAACAAATATTTTTATCTGTGCGAAATTAAATTATTATGAATAAGATATTAATTGACTGAACTCTCAATCATTGGAATCGCAATTAATTACTTCTTATTCAGTGAAATGTTTGTATATAAGTGTAAGTAGTTAATGGAAACACTACAGGACCAAAGGGACTTAACATTAAAAACAGGCTGTGATGATACAGGTAAAAGAGAAACTTTAACATAGGTGAGACAGTCTAGTGACAATAGGAATTAAACATGGGTCTGTCTATAGACAATGGGTTGTTGAGCATGTATGGTACTGTCTGGGGATAAGGGGAACTGGAAAATGAATGGGATTGTCTAGGGACAAAGGTGTTATAGGGACAAGCGTAATATAGACATAGACAGATATAGACATATATATATATATATATATATATATATATATATATATATATATATATATATATATATATATATATATATATAGATATATATATATATATATATGAATATATATATATATATATATATATATATATATATATATATATATATATATATATATATATATATATATATATATATATATATATATATAAGCAACTACACAATAGAAAAACAAAAGCATTTTGGGGCAAAGAGAATTTATTTTTTCGATGAAATTATGTGTCCCTGAAAAGGGCCTTTGAGATTTTGTTAACACCAGGGAGTTCACATTGGGAACATTGCACGTGTCTCAATCTTCCTCAAACTTCGTCTGACTGTAGATTAAGACTAACTTCTGACGGCCCTGCCTCTACACATAGATCCATCGCCTCCAAATGCCCCTATATGTGATTTCGCTGGTAGCTCATTATTATTTGAAATACATGGTTTAGTCCCAGTTGAACAGCATCGACAGTATGAGTGGAAACGACTCTACGTTAGTCCACATCTATCCTTTAATCAGAAGAGAACTGCATGTGACATCTGTGCGTAGTGAATCGATGCAACAGAGTTTGAACATGAGGGAAACTAAGAAGATTGTGAAATGGGCCGTGGAGACGAAGAGTGACGGCATAGCAGTGGCTACTAAAGCAAGCACAGTCTTACTTCCAGAAGAGGATGGTTTTAGTTGAAATTTTGTGGATTTTATCTCTTCACAAGAATTTGTATCGGTACAAGATGATTTTAGATAGAAGCAGAAGAATCAGATACTATTTTGTATCACCAGAAAGAAGCATAAAAGATCTTTCTCATTCAGTAGAAACAGTGAGAAGATGAGGCAAGAAAAAAATGAGAGAAAAAAAGAAGCAGAGAAGAAGCATGATCTAGGAGATACGGAAGACAATGACATTCAAACGGCGACGGTACTCTTAGAACTTTCCTCAAAGTCAAGGAGTCTGAAGTAAATGTATCAGACTTCTTTAACTCGACCCAAAAGAAAAAGACCTTCCCGAGCCAAACAGTCCATCACAAGTCAAGACCCCCACTAATCCTAAGATACCAACACTAGTGATCAAATCAGCGACAGGCAAAAAAGTAGTCCCTGGGCGTGGTGAAGGTATTACCTCCTGAAATGGCTTTAAAAAAATGCCCAACTGTCCTTTTCAGGGTCACTCCCCCTCTTAAAAAGGATGACTACTAAAGGTGTAGGACATTATTAGTGTTATTATTATTATTATTATTATTATTATTATTATTATTATTATTATTATTATTATTATTATTATTATTATTATTATTATTATTAACATCAAACCAAGAGAACTTATGCTTTTGTTTCATTTGTATTATAATAGAAGTTACAAATTTCACAACAGATTATTTGAAAGGTGCATCGGCTTCTTTTCTTTTCACTCTCTCCTTATTTTGAATTTCTTCTTTGTCACATGTTTTTCCTCCTCTTCTCGTTTTCTTCATTTTTTTCTCCTCTTGTTTTATTCTATTTCTTGACGGGTATGGGTTCTTATTTATTCGATGGTACGTCTTCTTTATATTCGGAACGCCTTTCTCCTTTTGTTTCTTGGATCGGTTCTCTTTTTTCTTAGGGCAGTCTGAAGACCAATGTTCTTTCTCTTGACAATGATAACAAGTGTTTTGACTTTTGTCTATCCTGGCGCCTGTCTTACTTTGACGTTGTGGACATTCTGAAGATAAATCCTTTCTTCTGACAGATATAACAAGTGTTTCAACTTTTACCTCAATGAGGGGGAGTAGTCCTTCGGATTCTCTGAAGAAAAAAAAAAAACCTTCGTATGACGCCTCCAAAAGCTTTGATCAGAAGTTCGATCTGTGTTGGCTCTTCAATCTTCTTGAATGATTGAGAGTGAATTGACTAGTTTGAGGGAAGACACTCGCCCTTTATATAGGGAAGGCACTCATCCTACATATATTTATCATTTGCATACAAGAAGGAGGAGAAAATAAGAGACTGAAACGTGACCTCTGCATCCAGATCCAGAGACTCTACACCAAATCAAATCCACCAGTAAGGCCTGTTATTAACACATTGGAGAGGCGGATAAACACTCCTTTAGAAAATTTAGAACCATGACATACATGTAGATGGTGAAATTTAAAGAATTCAAGACAGAAAACAGACTGTTTCATCGCGTATTTGTGGAAGTTTTTGTTAACCACGTTGAAACGGAAATTTCAAGCCAGAGAAGACGATTGTTTGTGACTCTCCATTTATCACAACAGTTTGAAGTATCCCATTTGGATCGAGTTTAGCAATCCAACGGTATTGAGTCTTTCCAAAGTCATCGACATACTCAACACGTTCGTCAGTCCAATGACATGTTTCATATCACCGATGGAAAAGCGACCCTGTTCATGACTCACGGTTCTTTTCCCAACAAGACAGGACAACGCAGAAAATAATTATTGGTAGACGACCTTTGAAGCACTAAACACTACCTCGTCCGAATTAACAACACTCAAGACATGATGTATTTATAGCCCACGCCATCATGGTTGGACGAACATATGCCGACCAGAACAACACGACACAATGGAAAAGAGCTTGGGAGAACATTCGAAATTCGAACCGATCCAAACAACGAAGAAAAACAGAACTCATGTTACAGCAAGCTGGCGTTTTTAAACACAAGGCGTCTTGGCGCTAAGCTGCACGTTGTGTAGACCTCTATTGTTTCGAGGCAACAATTTCAAAGACTACAAATACATTCACATTTATCATCACAATAAACATTTAAATGCCTTCACCAGTATCTCTGCATTCCTCTGATACGGATATTAAGAGAAAGGTGACAAGGTTTATAACAATCGATAGCAACACAAGCATTGCAGATATGAATGTCCGGGTTGTTTGATCTCTAAATCCTGTCCTGACGATGACAAGAAAGAGTGCATTGCTCAGCTCCTCAGAGAACATTTATCAGCCCTACCTGTTACCAACATTATCTGAAGGCGTATGGTTTACAGCAAAAATGTACTTGCCAACTGCTGAAATTGTTTTCTACTTGTGAACAATTCATACGTACCAAGAGTGCCAAGGTACACATTTGTTCCGGAACGAAGCGAAATTCCATTTGTCGGTCAGACGTGGACTTGGAAAAACGAATAATACGTTCAAAAATATCACCACAAGCAGGAGAAGGAGGAGGAAGAAGAAAAGAAATTTGATCTTTGTCTATTTCGAATGCATGGAAGAGACTGACATTCACTTTCCTAATTTCTGCGTTGCTCATCGAGAATGCGAGAAGTATATCCAAGAACCGAGCAGTTGTCATTGCCCGCACTGTAGCAAGATTACTGGAGGACGTGAAACTTTTTTAAGGGGACCTAAAATACTGACAGATTTTGTCCAATGAGTTTCTATCATCGAAATATGTATGCAAGAGAACATTGAATGTTACGGTGATTGTCATTGATATGCCACGGTGATGGTTCACATTTCATATCCGGAACATTGCACTAAATGCTCTAAAGTCACAATGTAGCCAAAATCATTTCCATGCAAGTGGGAATAGTACAGTTTAAAGATTCCATGAGTTACTTGGTCATGCCACTGAACCGAATGCCTTAAACCTTTGGAATGACAGAAATGGCCAAATGCTATTTACGCACTTGTTTGAACCAATCAACATCCCGTTCTGCCACATTTGCATGATGATTTTTACTACGGCCCCGACAACATACGCACCAACCAACGAGAATCGTCCTACTCTTGGTACCAAACTCAGACCTCGGACCCTTCAACTGTCAGGAAGAATTGTTAAAATATTAAAGTATTGTCGATCGATCCGACGTGGACTTTTTACGGCGTTGCTGTGAAAAACTTCGAGAATTATTCATGGAGCATAGAGGGATCGATTCTTTGGAGAAAATAACCTGCACATTCTTACATCGTTTCCTTAGTGTACAGCAAAAGATTCGTGCCCGAGAAGAATCTCTCTGTCATTCATCCTCAAACGTCCAAATTGTGTCAAACATCGTTACTCGGTTAAAGCTCTGTGCTGGTTGCATCATTTGTGAAAGAAGGAAGACAATTGGATCCAACATGCCTGAAACAGAGGAGCTTAAAATACCATCAGGCCGTTTTGTTTTTTGTTGGTTTTTTTTGGGGGGGGTATGGCTGGGACCAACAAAACCTTTAGATTGTGTACAAGTTTAACGGTTGCTTACTTCACGGATGCCCGATCTGATAGTCACAACGTGACACTAAAAATCAGTTTTACAACGCACAATGGAAGACTTGTACGAGGCCACTTCTCGGCGCCGCTTAAAATTAGAACAACAAGAATACCAAGTCGTAGAAATGTGGGAACACCAGTACGACCACCTTTTGAAAGCCGAATCTGAGTGTTAATGATTCGTGGAAAGTTACAAGTTGGTGTAGTCTCTGAAACCACGAAACAATTTGTATGGAGGACAAACGAATGACACATGTTAGCTCTACCAAGCTGACAAGGAGAAAAGAGACAAACACCAAATACCTGAACGTGTGTTCGCTGTATCCTTATCTGAACAGATATTGTCACTTTGCAGCAGGGCATCCTTAATTACTGACCGAACACTTTGACTCGGACAAATGTCGACAATACGAAGGAATGATTAAATGCAAAGTCTTGCTTCCCACGGACTTGTATCCTCCGTCATAACTCACCATTGCCATGGAATGCTGATGTTTCCATTGTGTCGTACCTGTGTCGAAACATGCAACCAAAGTCAACCTTGTCATCACACTCAGTAAGAATGCGCCTTGATGGGAACATCCTTCAACTTGGAATTGTTTCAAGCTTTTGATCGGGGACAACAATTGTTGGACGTGTACCACTTTCCCAAAACAGAACAGAACCATAAGGGTGACAAGACTCAGAAATATATTTTAGCGAACTACCGTGATGTTTGGTATCAAACTCCCCAAGACCGATAGAAATTCAAAGAGAGATCATTTGCGTACCACGTGGAGATAAACAAAGGAAGGCGATCATTGTTTGCGGGGGAAAATAGCACAAAAACCGCTAGTACCTTAGAAAAGATTGTCTGACAGAGCCTTCCTGTTACTTCCAGATTATTTACGACAAAACCATTTACGTGAAACACGGGACGTTATTCGTGAATACTTTGTTCTAGTCATTTACGAAGAACTTGAGATTGTACAAGCGGATTAATTTCTGAGAGTCATCATTGCGTCCTACGTGACAGCACATGCTCTCTTAAAATTGTATAAAGCCTTACCCCTGTTAGAAGATGTGCTTTATATTGATAAGGACAGTTGCATACACATTGATCGCCTGAAATCAAAGGACACTATTAAGGAGTATGGAAGGACGAACACCCCGACGACAAGATTCTAAGTTTTGTCAGCGGAGGTCGTAAACATTACGGTTAATAATACCGGGACATCAAGAGCATACCGAGTGTAAAACAATAGGATTGACGCTAAATTATAGCACCAGTCAAGTGGTGAAGTTTGGCATGTTGAAATAAGCCTTGCAATCTAGAGAGGATCAACATTTTAAAGTTATCCCATACGAACCGCACAAGATTGTACGTTTGCCTACCTACACATCAAATCGTCAGTCGACCCATAGAAAATGTGTATCAAATGGTGTACCATAAGCGAGTGGGGCTCCCCAACTACTTTACACTACCACACGGACACGATGATATTGGTTAGCATATAAAGGAACAACGTCCAAGACAGATACTTCATTACAATTTAAAAAAAACAAGCTAAAAAAAGGAATCCTTTCAGACGGTTATAACTCAAGTTCAGTGATTCTCAAGTCGAATGAGATTATATGCCTTGCGACATCAGCGATTTGGTACAACATCATGGCAACGTCGTAATTACTGCTACAACACTTACAATAAATAGACATGATGCTGTTCTTGTCAAACCTGATGGATGCAAAAGCGATGCCACTCGTTATAGTACATCTTATCACTTTACTGGTTTTCATTCTCAGCGTAATATTACAGTGCAGCTATCACCAGGGTGATATCATCTACGTCTGAGCGACTAATTTATTATTACAACCGATTAATCCAAATACCTGTGAAAGCAGCCTGTACTTTTGCCTGAATTCTGTTACTTTGAAAGACATTTCCAAACATTCAAAGGAAAGTGGCCCAAATATCTGGGAGGACATACTCCTGAAGAACTAGCCAGAGCTGGATTCATTTACTTGGATTAAGATGATAAAATCAAGTGCCTCAGTTGCGGTATTTCACTACACGGGTGTAAGCAGAAAGACTCAGCTTACCTGGACCATGCACGATGGTCTATATCCTGTCATTACATTCATTTAGTGGAACCCCAGTAATTGAATTGTATACACCAAGTTGCATACCATGTTGATTAAGAAATCAGTTCTTAACCGAGGGAAAAAAACGCACAAGAAGTCATTTAAATACCGTTAGAGCTTCCCATCCCTAATAAGATTTCAGCGTCTTTGTTGACCCCTTCCCCTCACTTCAACAAGAAGAACCCAAAGCTTGGATTAAAAGATGATCTTCTCTACTTTCCGACAGAAGAAAATGAAAAATGAGAGAATAGAAGTAAAAAATGAAAGCAAGAAAAGGGCTATGCTATTGCCACTAACACTGCTTTCGACTTCCACTCCTCTGATACGTCGGACACGTCAAGTTGTTCCCAAACCACGTCACCCAAGCAAGAGTAGCATTAGTGAACAGTAGATGACTCATTGAAGAGAGATACCGGATGAAGAATTTGATAGCCATCATATGTTACGATACAACCCATCCTGCGAGTTACGGAGGATTTCCAAAATTGTATCCTGATGACAAACCCGACTGAAAGTGTACATTTACCTCAACTGCAACAATGGTTACAAGAACAAGACACGTGGACGTTACACAAAAAAGACATTCGACGATCATTTTCCAGCCATTGCACCCGAGAGAAGGACATAGATCATCAACAGCAATCCTATTTTTAGCCAATATCTCTTCTTGGCCACCTACAAGTGCAGCTACAAATATTTGGTTTGTGTCATTGACGTCGTTTTCAAATTTCTCTGGGTCGTGTAATTGACTTCCAAATCGAACTCTGACTTAGTGAGATCTGTAACACTGATTTTGAAACAAAGCGGTCGTCTCCGTCTTCGATGGCAAAACTGACCAAGGCACCAAATGTCTGAACCAAGCTTTCCAAAACGAATTGAATAAAAAAAGACATTCATTTTTTCTGCATCGAAACCAAAGAGAGTTTCGTGAAACGTGTTCAACGCACAATGAAAGGACGCATGTGGAAATATTTTGCGCATCGACACACACTCAAGAAACTGGACGTCTTACAGCGTCTGGTCAAAGTGTACAACCAGTCTTACCATCTGAGCATCGGATGTGCCCCCGAAGAAGTGACTCTCGACGGCGAATTAAGCTTGTTTGAGCACCTGTTTGGTACGACCCCTACTAGTACTGTCTCCAAGAAAGGTGAAGTGTTTCCAAAAGGAGATACTCTCGACGGCAAATAAAGCTTGTTTGAGCACCTGTTTGTTACGACCGCTACTAGTGCTGTCTCCGAGAAAGGTAAAGTGTTTCCAAAAGAAGATTGGGTGCACATTAGCAAACCAAAACGCGCTTTCAACAAAGGTTAACCTACCCAACTGGATGAGTGTATGGCCGTCATCCTACCGTCTATAAATTGAAAGGCATGAACGTGAAAGGCAAGATGTATAAAAAAAAAATTTAAAAAAATCAAAAGCATGAACAGGTAAAGTTGGCCAACGCCTTGTCAGAGAAGTCAAAGTGTGTTTTACAGGGTGTCCTCTGTTTTAATTCCTGGATTGGCGCTTTCCAAGTCATCAACTGCACAAAGAAGTGACCATCGTGCCGTTCAATACAGCAACATCGACCACTTCTTCTACGAGTTCTTCTCTGCAAGAACTAAAAGACAACCACTTTGAATGTGGTGTGTAGTACGTGTACCTAAAACGCAAATCATCTTTAGCTTCAAAATCTTTGTGGTGTTTGCCTCTATTGCCAATTTGAGTTTGCAACACAGAGACAATTATGGACCGTTTTACTGAGCATTTTCATTGGTTACCTTCAACCTAATCCTTCCTTAAAATATTTCGGTAACAACGTGAGCCTTGCGACCAACGACAGTCACCCTCGCAACAATAATATCCTGTTTTGGAAACTCCTCTTAATTCGAGTGACTCTGCGGAATGAAGAACTCTGGAATGATAAATAACCAATTTTACTTAAATTGACCCAGTGGGAGTTCCATGGATGTGTTTCTCCACAATACGTTGTGTTGTTTCACGGTCAAAGTACCCCAGGCCATCCAATTGGATGCTAAAGCCCATTCGGAAATGGCTTGGATCGAAATCATTCATCCCATGCAAGTCCTAAATGTCAGCGCAAATCAAATGATGTTTTGAGTGGAAATCATGAGCTAACAAGTACAATAACATCTGGATGCCAACGATCCTAGTTTCTATGAATCCAAAAAGCCATCACTGGCCAAGGCTGCTTTAAGCACATTTAGCATAAAACTTCCGGCAAACTACTATTTAGCAGTCGACATTTGGTAGAAACTATTGGTGCTATTTGCAACGATCATTTTGGCAATGTCCTGGACAAAACCAAACGAAGTGTCAGGATCTAGTACAACAATATAGGTCGTCACCTGCATATGAGATTTTCGGATGGAAAAACATTATCCATCACTTTCACCCCACTTTGTTTAACTTCTTGTGTGGAAACCTCAAATTATGACACAACTCCAGAGACATCAAGAACAACGACCGATTGTACAAATATTTTCTTTACCCAATGTAACTGAATGAAGGATTAAATTTGATCATTGTGTACTCCAATGTGGTGGAGTACAATGTGCTGAGACACACATCCGCGTCGATACTGCGATTTATTCCTTTCATAGTGTATTCTTACAAGGAAGGTGGAAAGACCTATCACTTTCTCTGCGAATTTGTGCATCCTCAGTATCAGCATGTCAGAAAGTCATATTTATATTTTGTCATTATTGTTTAAAAGGAGAACAGGGACACACTATTCCATTTGCGAAAGGAAAAGCCACGGTGAAACTCCATTTTAAAAAACGATTCTCTAACGAATTGTTTGTCATATATCCTTTGTACTGAGGAGTCGCTCGACAGCGAGGGCATGGTTTAGGAGATGTTGAAATCATCTCCCAGGAACCCATTAGGTTTGCGTCCATTTTCTCTATGATAACCATGTAGAGTATTTTGATTCTTATGGATTACCGCCTTTTATAGAAGAAATGCCAAGACGACATAATTCAATAATGTGAAATTACAAAGCACACATTCCATGATGTGTGAACAATATTGTGTATTCTCTTCATCAAGGTTGTCTTTGATATCATTTAGAACATTGTGTGACCTATTCTGATTGTGATGATAGAGCAGAATGATCGTATACTGACCATTATGGATATATCTTTATATAGGAAAAGTACTGTGCATCAAAGGCCTCGTGACCTCAATCAGTGGACGTCGCGCTTGACTTTACTACGTTGTCAACCTTGTAAATAAATTCTGTTTCAAACAAAAATTGATAACGGTGTTGTAAAGGTAATAAACAAATCCAAACATATATAACTACCTTCCCCAAAAGAACAATAAGCACAAAAACGAAATATGGTCTACGGACAGCTATAAAGCAAGTACAACCAAGAGAAGAAAAAAGCATAAAAACACTCAAACGGACCAAACGCCAAAAACATCCTATTTCCGTTTAGCCGCAACAAAACTAACCCCCTCGTCCAACATAATCCCCCAACTTGACCCATCCCACCTGACCATAACTAACCCATAACAAAAACAACAGAGAATGACTGACCCAAACCAAATGACACAGACGAATCCGAAATCTAATCCGAGGGATCTGGACATACCAAAAACTAACTCCAACTACAAAAAAAATCCAATAGACTACCACAGGACCAACACCAAAACCTAAAAGGAGACATGCAATAGTTAGCACCAGACCTCCCACCATGCCCAAGATACCAAGGTGAGACAAAGGAAAAGTGAAGTAGAAATACAAGGAAATTAACCAGGAAGGAAATGAGAAAAACTACCCCTTATAGTCCAAGGGACAAACACAACGGAAGGAACACTCCATGAAACCCTACCTACTGCTCCACAAAACCCAAACCGCACTGCAAAACGGAAACGGAAAAACTCAAATGAAGGAGCAATCCAGGAAGCCCCACCTGCGGCTCCAACTGCTGCTCCACCCCACCCCACCCCATCACCACCCACCACCCGTACGGTCAAACAGAGGAGAAAAAAATCAAAGGAAGGAGCAGTGCAAGAAACCCCAATTTTTCTCCACAAAACCCAATCTCCGCACGGGCAAGCACAAGCCAACCGGACAAGCGAAAACAAGCCATATCGAGTTACAATGTATACACTCAAAACGGAGCTACTGCAGTCGCCACCATACCTCGAAATGGCCAAACTGTGTGATCATAGGAGAAGCTCTAACCGTGACAGCACAGATCATATGAAGGACAGTATGGGAAGCTCTGCCTGGTGCAACAAAACTCCCTCTCCTCACTCCAGCCCACAAGAAAGCAAAACTACAAGCAAACGAAAACTGGCGCTATGGAAAACACACTAGCCTTCACCCGGGTGGGATCCTGATAGCGGCAAGCAAGTACCGTCTTAAAGATTTCCCACTAAGAACCCGTTTAAAGTAATAAATAGTGGGTACTGAAGAGAGGGAACTCCCACCACATGCAGAAAAAAACAAAAGTCTTGAAATTGGTATATTAAAACCAAAACAAACGAACTTTTATCCTTTTGGCCACACTGTCTCAAAACAAAAAACTATAAATAAATAATCACAAATGGGATTGGTATTATTTCGTCAAACACAAAATTACACCAAGTAGACGAAAATCCGATTCAAAACACGACCCTTAATTTATAACCCAATAATACTTGAACAAATTGCACATGTGAATTATACATCATTTGTATAGGACTGCCCACTATAAAAACTAGACAAGATTGTATCGAACGACCGGTCTTGGCGTTCAGTCGGGCCGCGTGGTTACGAGTTTGGGGTGCGCTGTGTGCTATCGTTTGGGTCGTGTTGTGGCTTGCGGCGCAGCTGCCTTCCAGTTTCCTAGCCGCCTTTTCCACTGCCGGACAATGCGAGACTTAGATACTCATTGGGGGATATGATGGCTCGATTATTACACCCCTTAGCCCAGATCGGGTCTACAAACAGGAGATTGTAGTGGCACCATGTCCACATTTCCAAGGCCCATCCAGGGGCATAAACCAGTCGCAAAAGCACACTGAATGCAAGGTGACTATAATCAGTCTGAATCAGTCAGCGGAAAAAACATAAAGAAAATTCAACACCAACCGCAACTGGAGTCACAACAGAAAATTGACTAACAATCTCAAATTGATATACACAGTATGATAACATGAACTACAACAATCCACATTTAGACGTGTGGTACAACATCATATGACTCCATGCATTTCAAACCGAACTAGTAAAGCAGCGGCAACTAAAGAAACGACAGACTCATATTACCTTACCAACGAAAAGGAAAGTGAAACTAACTTAATTGGGGAAGAAGATATTATAGAGGAAAAAGAGTGGGATCCTGACAGAAAGAAACTGCTGTACCATCGATTACAAAATGTTCTTGATGACAAAATAAAGCAAACCATTTCATCGGCTCAGTTAGATAGCTAGGATGGAGGTCCTGAAAAACTCGAAAACCAAGGCCTCAACAGTTGCAATTTGGAGTCAGGATCCTAACTCAGCAATACCAAGAGGCTTGGAAAACAGTTTTGACTAAACCAAAACACAAAGCTTAATACTTTATCCACCTTTTCAAATTATTAACCAACTGTCCTAATTTGAATGTTCAAAAAAGCAATTGGAGTCTTAAACATAATAATTTTTAATTTTAAATCGAATGATCATACGTACACTATTTTTTTGGGATTTAAAATTAAATGATAGGAAAATTTGTTACGAGTATAGGCTCTTATAAAAAAAATGACAAGAAAAGAATGAAGACAACAAGCTTTGTAAAATTTAACAAATAATTTATTTCCTTAGAAACAAAAACAAGGTAAAAATGAAAAAAAGAACATACTATTGTACGAAATCAATTCCAAAATTAATTCAAGAATTAAATAGAAGTACTATAATTAAAAAGTCCGATGAAATTCCAAATGGACGGCGATGACGTCTATCATATCCTTCAAAGGGTTGTTGTGTCAACAGTTCCTTGTCTAATTGCATAAAATAATATTCCAGTTTGGAATTCCCAACAAATTTTAATAAATGTCGTTATCCAAGAATTTTCTAGAAGCATTTGTTTTCCAGAAAATATAACCACTTGAATATTTAATAAAATAAAATTCAACTCAAACAGGTCACAAGATATGTTTAGACTATCACTGACAAATTTTTATCAAAACAACAGTTTTACACTAATTTAAGACGCAAAACTGATTTCTGTATGAGGGTCCAGTGCAAGACAAGCTTTTTTCATGCCTAACATCACGTACTCCAGTATGGCATTGATTCAATTTAACATTTCTTGCTACGAGAGTGAATACAAACAAATAAAAAAAAATTGTTTGCCAGAACCCTTACTGGTTCAAAATCAAGGTCAGAAACTAGATACAGTGCTTCATTTATTGGTTGTTTATCATTAAACTAAAAAAGCCAAGTCAAACAGAACTGAACTGTAATTCTTGACAATTTTCAAATCCAGTAAATAAAATTATATTACAATAACATTTAACGGGAATTTAAAACAAATGTAAAACTAACACAAATTTATCAAATTAGACTCACACAGACATATATATATATATATATATATATATATATATATATATATATATATATATATATATATATATATATATATATATATATATATATATATATAACAATTTATGACCAATTAGCGTGACTCTAATTACAAATGTGGCTTAAACAAAATTGGTAATAGGATTCACCCAGCTAGAGAAAAACAGCTAGAGCTAAGAAGACAAGAAAATATATTGAGATCTATAATACCCGTTTATCTATACATTCTAGCCGACAACCTAAACGACATACTATATTAAAATGCAATATCCCTATCAACCGCAGGCTAGTCCCAAATATACCGGGGTGGGAAGGAAATTACACGGGAATTACACGGGTTAACTGCAAGTCTAGGCATTGAATCAATTTAAGCATACCAAATTGAATACCCATATTGGAAACCACGGAAAAACTGTACAACAAATGTCAATTTCCATGCTACTTCATATGGCTGCAAACAGGAAAATGAAATTTTAAAGGCTAATGTCCTGCCAGAAACTGAGGACAAAATCACGGGATTTCTCAAGAACAATACGATGGCGCAATGGTTCCATCGACATATTGACGTAAGTTTTATATATGGGTTGCGATTGCGCATGGTACAGGAATAAGAGTAACCAGTGCCTCAATTTTTACAATGTGTCTGGTAGAGGTTTTAGAAAATAATCGCTTCCCGTCAACCAATATGTTTTCATCAATCCCTTGCCCTAAAAAAGAAGAGAATATAAAGTTGTTCAGAGTTTAAAATTAAATGATTTTCTTTACTGAAAATACTTTTGAAAAAGAATTGCAAGTCTTTTCAACAGTTATGTACAATTTGACTTGGGTATTCGAATACACGATTTAGTTGTTACACAATGAGTAGAATCTTTTGTTTTTCGTCTGGGTTTTTATTAACTTACACCAGAAATGATTGCATTTTCTCTTTTAAACTGGAAATATTGGGGTAAATTAAGATACTACTACTACTACTACTACTACTACTACTATTAGTATTACTACTAGTACTATTATTACTACTACTAATAATAATAATAATAATAAAAATAATAAAATTAATAGTAATAATAATAATAATGATGATGATGATAATGATGATGATGATGATGATGATGATGATGATGATGATGATGATGATGATGATTAATAAATAATAATAATAAATAGTAGTAATAATAATAATATTACCAATATTAGCAATAATAGTAGATTATTGAGATTTTGGCAGTTGTTGCAGATCAATTTACTTAACAACATGTTTTGATAGGTCAAGAACTAAAACACATCAAGCAACGAGTAATTCTAGAGCTGCGTAAGTCACTTTTGATACATTTGAAGATCTATGACAAACAGCGTTTTTACGATCGTTAATTGATTGGTTATGACCTCTAATTCTAATATGTTTTAACCTTCTTTTTGCATACGTGTATATTTTGCCTAAATGCTCATCCATTCTTTCTAAGGAAAATATATTTTTAATTACAGAAAATGATTAAGCTAAATTATCAAAAGAAATGCACAGCTCAAAACTTTATTCTTGCTGGCTAGTTTAACGCATATACAAGTACAGTTCCCAATTTTATTAAGTATGATCGCATTACTGACCAATTATTGATTTGAACTACACGCAAGAATAAGAAGTTTGACGACAGGGAAACAAAGATTAAAGGGAGACAAATCATAATTGAGAACAACTTATCTGTGTAGAATTATTGGACTCGGAAACGTTAATGCAGGTGTGAGGCACGTGAAGGCATCGAAAAATATACATGTATTCAAGGTAATTCGGTTACAATGATATCTTATTTCGTAGCTGATCAATCCATTTTTAATTGCTTGTCATCCTTTGATGTTGACGATAGAAACAGAATCAATAGATATACGAGTACAGGTCGATAGTTAATACTTTTACATATATTATCATCAGAGTACGTCATCCCATTTCAAAGTTAACACAGTGAATGAAGTACATATGGGAGAAAAAAATATTGATTACAATTTGTCTATTTATGTACACTTGTATTTGCACAAAGATGAGAAAATCTAAAAAATAATTGATTGATAGGCTGGTTTAAGTCAAGTATTTGAATTTTAAAATAATGCATGCTATGATGCTGCAAAAAAAAAATGAAAGTCAAAATTTCAGGATGGGAAAATAGTAATGTTAACGGAATCTATGAATACCATCCATGGAAATTGTAAGTTTGCATAAGCATTGCTTTAAAGACGTTCCGAATGTTTTTGTTTAACAAGTTTCGTTTTACCAAAGCAGCTTAGTTATTCGAAGAGTTGGAGTTTCGCCGTAATGTTTATACAGTGATTTGTAGAAGTAACTAGAAACGTATATAAAAAGATTAATTAACTTAATTAATGGATTATATGCCAATGATACAAAACAGTTTTGTCTGTTACTAAAGTGGCCTGATCTTGACTATTCTACTATTCAGCTTGCTATATGTGGTTTTATGAGCGGTTTCCAAGACAACAAAATTTCCAAGACAACGAAAATGTTATTATCCAGCACGAACTCGTAGACAATGTGATATCACAGAAAGAGGTGACAATCACATCGTCAAACATGAAAACGAAAAGCCTGGGGAATAGATGCCTTAGCGAATAATATGTTTAAAAACAAACACAAATAATATTTACTACTAAACTGTCTAATAAATTAATTGATACTTGTTATTTTCAACAAAATTAGCCAACCGCCATAATAATTCCATTTTTGATATAAAAGGTCCATCGAACTAAAAAGTTTTAATCAAGGTATTTACGACTGTTACGAATAATCGATACATGACAGAGTTGCACAAAGTTAATTACTGGAAGGAGAACATGCTGGCTTCTGATAATGGTACACAACAGTTGACAAAATGTTCATATTATACACATTAATAAGCAAATATCTGAGGAAAAAAGCTTTTACTCAATTTCAATCAATTTTTTTTAAAAAAAAAGCTTTTGATCTACTAGAGAGAAATCGTTATACCCTAAAATTTTTAAATAATAATATAAGTACCAAACGTTACGAATGATTAAAACAATCTATAAATATATGAATGCTTGCGTTAAGTCTAATAATTGCCTTAGCAATGTTTTTCTTTTCTTTCTGTTTTCTTTCTAAATGATCTTCAAAGTACTAAGACAGACAAGTCTAGGGGACAAAACTAGGGAAAACGGAATTGTTGATATTGTTGTATACCGATAATTTCATACTATTCTCAGACAAAAGGTTTCCGCTCCAAAAGGTTTTCACTCCCCAAAATGTAAAACATTGAGTAGGTTTTGCTCGTGATGGAAACTGTTGGTTAATGTTTGGGAAAAAACAAATAATACGAAATGTTGCATTCCGTAGGTCAGTCAATCTATGTAACTACAAGAAATAGTATTATGGTTCAACAAAAATTGTAATTGAAACATACTATACAAATCTAGACTGCATAGGATACTCATACACTTCTTGGCATATTTGACAGAAAACTCTGACCTATCACGCAGTAAAAGCTATACACACATTGAATAGTTTATCTTAATTTGGCAAATTACATAACAAAATCTCGTATTTGCCACAAATTCATTGCCAATTTTAAACTATGGGTACGAAATATGGAGATTCCATGAAACAACTGCTAAAAAATGATCAAATTTGAGTCTCATAAATTTATACAGGGTCTGTCAACACACATACACACGATGCTTTTTTATCAGGAATCAGGAAAAATCACTTAGAAAAAAAACTTTAGATATATTGGAATTCTTAAGTACTGGTTTGGGATGTTGAAAATGCGAATGACCAGAATTCCAACACAATGTTGCAATTTCCAGTTGAAACAAAAAAATGAAACCTAAATATATTATTCAAATATGGAAATATTTGGCTAAGAAGGGGTGTCGTTGATGACCGGCTGTTTTTAAGAATGTTTAGACAATTTTAATCCGGTCAGTAACATTGTTCATATTACAGTTAACATTAATTCATATAGAGGTATCTTCATTGGGAATTGTTCTTATTACAGTAATCATTACTTAGTACAGATTTATCTTCAATTAGAATTGTACATATTACAATAAGCATAACTTCGTATAGATTTATCTTCACTTTGAATTGTTCATATTAGAGTAAGCACTACTCCGTATTGTTTTATCTTCAATGACAATTGCTCACATTACGGTAAGCATTACTTTGTATAGGTTTATCTTCATTGGGCATTGTTCATATTACAGTAAATATTGATTCATATAAATGTATCTTCATTGATAATTATTTATATAATAGCAATATTCATTCATATAGATTTATCTTCATTGGAGGCATAACTATTATTGCCTACAACCGCTCCGGTAGCCTACTGATTAGAGCGTCCGCCTCGGATGCGAGAGGTCATGGGTTCTATCCCCGGTCGAGTCATACCAAAGACTTACAAAAATCATACTAACAGCTGCCTCGCTTGATGCTCAGGAATAAGAGGTTAGTGTTAGGACAGGTCGACCCGATGTCAGGACAATGTGATTGGGTGGGACATCATGCTACATGTCTGTGGCATGATGTCCCAGTGCTAGACATCACTATCAACTGCAACACTGCAGACATCGTAGCGATATGACTGGAATTTTATTTTACAGCTACGTTAAAAGTCATAATCACAACATATCACATATTGCCTACCTTCACGTTGATTTCTCCTCTGTATTTTGTTTTGTATCCACCGCATTTTAGAAGAGCCATATGTGCTTTTTCGCTTAAATGGATACGCTGACCTGTAAGGAACAGCATATAGTTGTGCTGAATTTATTCCAAGCATGAAATAATTCAAGCAGAATATATAGACTCCCACTATGCAAATAAAAATCGTAATAAATTCAACGGTTTGCATCTATTTAACACATAATTTTCTCCATTACACTTTACACTGACTGACAAGGATAATTATGAACATAATTTACTAAGACTGTATATGACGTGTTCTGCTAATTACATGTAACTTAAGTAATTTTGTCATTTTCTTTTAATTCTTTTTAAGAGATATGACAGAAAGGAACTACTTTCTAGTTTGATGATCTAAGATCTGCGTTTGCACAAGTAACTGATACGAACAAAGCAATGAACCTGTGTGGAAATTAAAAGTGATATACCTGATATGTTTTACATTTATTTACAAAAACCTGCTGATACTATAGAAATGGAAAACAATGAGGGTCATGTAGTCATTTCAAACATAAGAAATAAGTAGCACAGACAAACCAACTTATAAAATCTGTTGCCCGGACGTTTGACAAATAACATGAGCAAAATAAATAAACATATTTATGATTTATCTCTACGTTCTCAAACACTGACCAAAAATACCTTAACATGAACTTATTTATCTTCACGTACTCAAACATTCACCAATATGACTTTAACATAAAATTGTTTTGATGATTCTTACAGTAATTTAGCTCCGAATAAAGTGCGAAAAGAAATGCTGCTTGCGCAACTTAGAAATCAACTTTCCTAATTTGAAAATATCTATCTGCTTCAAATAGAATCTTTTTTCACAAATTGCAGCATCAACAAAAACTGATAAAGAATAACTTTTTGGGAACATTTACCTAATTTTTACCACATATTATTTCACTGGCATTGTCGTAATAATGCAACACTGAAATAACAATGGGATAGCGTTGTATATACGACGGCAAAATAACGACAAAATGGCATTCCTTCCCAATAATGTAAAGAGCAAAAGAATCTAATAATGAAAAGGGCAAAAGAATCTAATAATGTAAAGAGCAAAAGAATCTAATAATGTAAAGAGCAAACGAATCTAATAATATAAAGAGCAAAAGAATCTAATAATGTAAAGAGCAAAAGAATCTAATAATGTAAAGAGCAAACGAATCTAATAATGTAAAGAGCAAAATAATCTAATAATGTAAAGAGCAAAAGAATCTAATAATGTAAAGAGCAAAAGAATCTAATAATGTAAAAAGCAAACGAATCTAATAATGTAAAGAGCAATAGAATCTAATAATGTAAAGAGCAAAAAAAGAGCAAACGAATCTAATAATGTAAAGAGCAAACGAATATAATAATGTAAAGAGCAAACGAATCTAATAATGTAAAGAGCAAAAAAGAGCAAACGAATCTAATAATGTAAAGAGCAAAAAAAGAGCAAACGAATCTAATAATGTAAAGAACAAAAAAAGAGCAAACGAATCTAATAATGTAAAGAGCAAAAAAAGAGCAAACGAATTTAATAATGTAAAGAGCAAACGAATCTAATAATGTAAAGTGAAAAAAGGAGCAAACGAATCTAATAATGTAAAGAACAAAAAAGAGCAAACGAATCTAATAATATAAAGAGCAAAAAAAGAGCAAACGAATCTAATAATGTAAAGAGCATAAAAAGAGCAAGCGAATCTAATGATGTAAAGAGCAAACGAATCTAATAATGTAAAGAGCAAACGAATCTAATAATGTAAAGAGCAAAATAATCTAATAATGTAAAGAGCAAACGAATCTAATAATGTAAAGAGCAAAAGAATCTAATAATATAAAGAGCAAAAGAAAAAGAATCAGAATCTTGCAATCTTGTATGATTTTATTATTGATGACAATCGTTTTATTTTATTTGTAGCTATTGATTGGAATCGGCTCAATATTGAAAGTATGTCAGTGTTGCTAGAGATATGTGCGCTATTGTATTGTACTTAAGCCAAATCTTAACATATCAACATGCAAATATTAATAATATAATAATATACATACTTTCGCCATTGCTTTCCATTCTTGATGCTGTATTGACCGTGTCTCCAAATATACAATATCGAGGCATTGTATGCCCTACTACACCTATACAATAATAATACCGCAGATATAATATTATTACTCATTTATAAATGAATATAATATATTTTGGATGTTGTTTTATTACACGCAGCATTTCAGATTAATTATGTTAATAGAAAATACATTATGTACGCATGCTTCGCTCATTCTAAGACGACCTTTCTAATTGTGTCATTATTTAAATATAATAGCCGTAGGTTCAGAAAAAAAATTAATGGTTTTAATTCCAGTTGTTACAATAGACCTTTTAAATAATAATAATAATAATAATAATAATAATAATAATAATAATAATAATAATAATAATAATAATAATAATAATAATAATAATAATAATAATAATAATAATAATAATAATTTGCAACGATATTTAATTTGTTAACGAATTTCAGTAAAACATTTGGTCGAAATTTTCTATCTGTGCTATACACCCGAATAAGTGCCAAACGTCCTGCAATTTTTATGATCATCTGCTAATGAGATTTACCTGGAAATGATAGCGCGTTCCAAACCTGTCCAGGAATTTCTATTAAAACTGATCATCTACTATATTTTACTGTTATTTTTGAGCCATAAAGACTACATACCAGCACAGCATGGTCCTGTGTGGATTCCAATTCGGACCATGAGTTTTTTCTCTTCCATATGTTTGATTTTAAATTCCATTAAACAGCTGATGATCTCAAGTGACATATCGCATATAACTTTAATGTGCAGATCGCCATTCGTGTTTGGAAGGCCGCTTACAACAAGATATGCGTCACCTATCGTCTCCACCTGCAGAAATTAGCGAAGACTCAAAAGTCAGAAGAATTCTAGGAATGTGGAGACAAATTAAATAGCATGAATTAGGAAAGAGACCGTAATATTCCGAAAGTGGGCATTAAAAAAGGTCACTGAATCTCATCTGGTATCTATGGGAGCCATTCTCTGGTGCCAATTTCAAAATCTGAAATGTACGTTTAATGCAGAATGACTTGGAAAAAGAGCCGACTGCACCTTCTCTTATTTAGATAGGAAACTGAAATTGTGTAGTAAATAGGCTCTAAGTTCACCTGCCACATACATACATACATACATACATACATACATACATACATACATACATACATACATACATACATACATACATACATACATACATACATACATACATACATACATACATACATACATACATACATACATACATACATACATACATACATACATACATACATACATACATACATACATACATACATATACGTACAAAAAGTACAAAAGCAAAAGCAAAGAGAAATGCATTATATACCTTATAAGCATCGTACTGGTCGATGGTGTTATCGAACAACGAGTACAGATCATTTAGAAGACTGACGACTTGGAAAGGTGTGCTCGTGCCAGCAATTGTTGTAAACCCAACAATGTCTGAGAAATATACGGTCACACTTTCATAGAGAGTCGGCAATACTGCTTCTCCACATTTTAGCTTATCAGCAATGATTCTGGAAAATAAAACCTGACATTTTGTTTATTTCTCCACAACATGCATACTACCGTATACTTTGATGGTTACAGTTACAGCTTCTCATTAATAAAGGAGATGAACTCGTGACCAAAAGGTGTCGGGTTCTGTAGGAACTAATGGATGAACCTGGATTAAATACCGTGATGTGTACTCAAAGAAGGCACTAAAATCTATCTGCCTTGAAAATCTTATTGTGCCATAAACTCCAACACTCCCCAAAACACGAAAGATCTCATAACTGTTTGTTGTTTAAAATACAATTTTTACAAGTAGAATGGTATATGATAAAGGGGGGCTCAAAATTTGTTTATAGGCCATTTTTACCATCTTTAAATCATTTGTTGTCAATTAAACATCACAATGTTAACTTGTTCACTGTTTTACAAGGTTTACTATCATCTTGTTAACAATAAGGATCAAAAACATTACCATTAAATATTCTTTTTTAAAAATGTTTATTTTTTCACTATTTGCTTGACATTTACACAATTTAATCAAAGACACTTCTTTAGAAATATATAACTTATTTACCTATATTTTTAAAACAATTCCCTAATTTCAGGTAGAGAAATAATATTTAAAAAACTGTCCTTACAGAAAGTATTTGAACATGTAACTTACAAGTTTACGTTCAAAATTGTAAGAATTTATATAGAAAATTTAATTTATTTTAATTTTTTGAAAAAGAAAACAACTTAATATTGTAAATAAAAATCAGTTTAAATTAAGGTTTAAAAACTTTAAATATGTGTGGTAGTATACACGTTTTAAAATTCCGTGAAGAATAAATATGACGGAAACTTCAGTGTAACGAATTGCTTTATAAAATGGTATTGCACAACAGACATTTCAAAGACAAAAATGTAGGAAATATTTTAGAGATGTAAGAAATATAAGAATATTTTTAGTTACATCAGATGAATGTTTAATTTATACGGCATAAATGTTTCATATCAAGTACTAGATAGCTCGTGTTTGTTTTTTAAAATTAATATTTGTTTTAAATAGTCGATATATCTGTAATTGTTAGGGATTACTACTTATGCAAATGAACAAAACCACTTTTTTCATTGGTATCACTTAATCCTTTATAATCGTATGAATTTTATTGCAGTTGTCTTGTTTCCACTAAGAAAACTGAGACAGAAAGTGACTCATAACCAAATTTTAGAAAAGAATTTTTTTCACTGACTAATGTAACATTTAACTTTTATTTAATCATAAATCCATCATTTTTTATGTCTAATTGTAATGTTTATTTGTAATGTACTAATCACAAAAGTTAACGTGTGAATATATATATATATATATATATATATATATATATATATATATATATATATATGTGTGTGTGTGTGTGTGTGTGTGTGTGTGCTTGGTGCGTGCGTGCATGCGTACGTGTGTGTTGAAGAGTCTAACATTACACCATTGTTATCTTATATAGGTACCGTCTTCTATAAATCTAGATGCTACTTAGAATTGCAAACCATTGGCATCAAGACAGATATTTCTTAATATTTTCATTTGCCTGTTAGAATTAATGTACCTTCCTTCACATAATAGCCATGAAGAAATTTCTAATACTCTTAAAATTAACATGGTCTAATACCTTGGCACGAATATGTAGACTTTGTATGATATATTATCATCCTTTTAACAGATTGTTGAATGCCTTGAGCTGAAGGAAGCTTTATTTGATTAAATTCTCAAATGAATTAATATATTCATAAAGTGGAAATAAAACATTTTTTATACAATTATGCTATAATAACTTTTGGTAAATTATGCACTCTAATGTAGGGACCATTATAAAATTGCAGAGATATAATGGCATAATTCTTTATAATTCCCTGCTCTATATAATGAAGCAAGTTGTATTAACCTTCTACAGTTTGGTAAACATTTTTATTTTCATAAAGTTGGATTATGCAATTTGACTTTATTGAAATTTTCGTTATATTTACTATCTTATACTTTGATGCTCTCTCTCTCTCTCTCTCTCTCTCTCTCTCTCTCTCTCTCTCTCTCTCTCTCTCTCTCTCTCTCTCTCTCTCTCTCTCTCTCTCTCTCTCTCTCTCTCTCTCTCTCTCTCTCTCTATGTTGTCATAGCTTTTTGGGCGATGATTCTGTTAGATATAAAAACCTATCATCATTTGTAATAGTTGTGCTAACAACCCAGCTTGGTATATTTAGGGTTTATTGCCATTTACCTCTCCTAATATCTTTTTGTTTTAAAATAATTCTTTGTATTTAAGTTGTCTTCACAATGCTTTGTATCTTAGCTTTAAACACAATTCATTGCATTTTAGTTTTAAATACAATTCGTTGCATTTTAGTTATAATCACAATTCATTGCATTTTAGTTTTAAACACATTTCATTGCATTTTAGTTTTAAACACAATTCTAAAGATTTTAGTTTTAAACATAATTCGGTGCGTTTGAGCTTTAACATGATTCTTAGTATCTGAGTTTTAACACTACTGTTAGCATTTTAGTTTTAACAAAATTTTTTGTATTTGAGTTTTAACACAATTGTTTCGTATTCGAGTTTTAAAACGATTGTTTGCGTTTTATTTTTAACACTACTAATAGCATTTTAGTTTTAACACAATTTTTTGTATTTGAGTTTTAACACAATTGTTTCGTATTTGAGTTTTAAAACGATTGTTTGCGTTTTATTTTTAACACTACTAATAGCATTTTAGTTTTAACACAATTTTTTGTATTTGAGTTTTAACACAATTGTTTCCTATTTGAGTTTTAAAACGATTGTTTGCGTTTTATTTTTAACACTACTCCTAGCATTTTAGTTTTAACACAATTTTTTGTATTTGAGTTTTAACACAATTGTTTCGTATTTGAGTTTTAAAACGATTGTTTGCGTTTTATTTTTAACACTACTCTTAGCATTTTAGTTTTAACACAATTGTTTGTATTTGAGTTTTAACACAATTGTTTCGTATTTGAGTTTTAAAACGATTGTTTGCGTTTTATTTTTAACACTACTCTTAGCATTTTAGTTTTAACACAATTTTTTGTATTTGAGTTTTAACACAATTGTTTCGTATTTGAGTTTTAAAACGATTGTTTGCGTTTTATTTTTAACACTACTAATAGCATTTTAGTTTTAACACAATTTTTTGTATTTGAGTTTTAACACAATTGTTTCGTATTTGAGTTTTAAAACAATTGTTTGCGTTTTATTTTTAACACTACTCTTAGCATTTTAGTTTTAACACAATTTTTGTATTTGAGTTTTAACACAATTGTTTCGTATTTGAGTTTTAAAACGATTGTTTGCGTTTTATTTTTAACACAACTCTTTGCTTTTTAGTTTTAACCCAATTCTTTGCGATTTAGCTGCTTTTAACACGATTGTAGCATTTGAATTTTCACACGATTCTTTGCATTTTATTTTTTAACACTATTCCTGGCATTTGAGTTTGTAAACACGACTCTTTGCATTTTATTTTTTAACACGATTCTTAACCTTTTCATTTTAACACAGTTCTTTGCATTTTATTTTGTAATACGATTCCTTGTAATTGGTGTTCAACACGATTCTTTGCGATTTAGTTTATAACACGATTCTTAGCATTTGAGTTTAACACGAGTCTTGGTAAATGAATTAACACAATTCTTTACATCTGAGTTTTAACACGATTCTTTGCATTTTAATTTTTAAAGCGACTCTTTGAATTTTAGTTTTTATACGATTCGTATCAATTTAGTTTTTTCACAATTCTTACCATATGATTTTTAATTATTCCTTGCATTTTAGTTTTTCACACGATTCCAATTGCTTTAGATTTTAACACGATTCTTTGCATTTTAGTTTAACACGATTCTTGAAATTTTCTTTAGTGCAAAGCTAATTTTTCTCGACTGCAAAATTTTCTTTGAAGGTTATCTCATTCCTTTCTTATTTGTATTACTTTTCTATGTTAGAATATATGAATAGATTTATCGACTCTGCATAAATAGTTTTGTTTGTTTTAGAATGACGGTCTTTGCCATAAAGAATTTGGCATCATCTTTATTTTATTTTGTTATAATTATCACTTTATTACAATAATGATATCCATTGCTGTAGAAAAATACGCAGTAATGTGATAATTTATTAAATTTTATTTTATATACAACTTGAGGATCTTGCGTTATTGTAGGCACACATTGCCAGTGCTGCAATGGGGTTTGCCTGATAATGACCATTGAGGAAGGAACAGCCATAGGTGGTGTGGTAAGACGATTAAATGTTGAATTATAAGGCTTATTCAGTGGCTAACATTTGGATAGGTGTGTTGTATATGTACCTTTAAACTGAGAGGCAGACCTGGGAATAATGCAAGAGACTGTTATTAGCTTCTTGCTGTCTTCATGGGACTTGTTGAAAGATGGTGGCATGAGCAGAACTATTCCCGTTGGATAGCATTGGCAGCAGAATTCAAAGAGCCAACCAAATTAGATAATTTTACTTAACATTGTAAGATCACCCATGTGATCAGTCACTTTTCTGGTTTTAAGATGTACAGACAATGACTGTAGAGTTTCACTTTACTGGCTTTTCAAAGGTACAGACAATGAAGTTTGAGTCTCTGCATCAAAACGCTTCTTATGTATTTGCGCTGGTAGTCTGGTGGTTTTCCATATCGTGCAAACCGACTTTCTGTTTATCTTCTAAATGTGCGCCGTTAACAGTCGAGTTGATCATCTTTCTCACCAGCAACGGCTAATTACAACGTGACATTACCTGACAAATGGTCTCTGCCAAACATAGACAAGAACTTTCTATTCCAGGTGTTTAATTCAGCTTGGGAATAACGAAATCTCGTCGAATCCTCTGTTCAGGGCATGTATCAACAATGGAGTTAATGATAATAAAACGGCTCTCAGATCAGATATTAGCTAGTTCCCGAATGACATCATCAGAAGCCATGTTTGTGGCCAGCAGGCAGATTTACTGTTGACTTTATAAAATGTGTTTGGAAGTTGAAATACATTCATTGAATACTAAGATACTTTTACGAACATTACATACATAAACTAAACGCAAATCAAGCTTTCTGTTTGTGGTTTTACTCGGGCTTTCCTGTAGTTTTCCTTGTTAAAAATGATAAAATTTGGTGATCGTACATGTGAGAAACTACCAGGTTTCCCGTCGTCCAGGTAAAATGGGCAGAATATCGTCTGCTAGTAATCTTATCGGGAAGTATCTTTCTCACCCATGCTCAACTAGAAGTGCCTTCAACACTTCCTATTATTTCGAAGAAGAACCCAGTTGTCGACGATGGTGTTGGATTTGCAAAATACACTGGCTACGTTATCTAAAAGTGTTTAGCTCTTTTATTGACTCTAGGAATAATGGCACGATGGAAACAAAGACCAAGCTGACACACTATTCCTTGCGCATGCAGAATCATTACCGCCGGAGGTGCCCGTCATGGGCAAAAATGCAACCCTAGTGAAGACAAGTTCCATCCCTCCTGTTACGATCGCAAATTACGAGTCAGAACCATTGCCATTCATGGAGACAGTGCATCAGAATCTTCGCCAACAAATTCAAAAAAGGTGCACACATTACTCCAGCTCTCACCTTATGCAGAGGAAATTCCAGTACACTTCCCGGAATGTAGAGCATTTACGACTGGGCGTAATAAAATTGTCCATTTATGGTTTTAAAAAAAATGCTATTCCTTCATGTTCCATAGTAGCTTAAATGGGCAGTTTAAAACACTATATAGAATTTCTCAAAGACTTTAAAACTCCAAAACACTTTTTTTTTCTTTGTTGTTTTTTAATGTGCCATACTGTAATTTTCGTTTCAAATCTTTTTGGAAAACACTGTACAATCTGGGATCAGCCTAGAATACATTCTTTGCGAGATTTAGTTAAGATTTAGTTAAGATGTTATCAGCTCATAATACATTAGCAAGCTTGCATTCAACCTGACACAAATCCACAAATCTGGGATCAGCCTATAATACATTCTATGCAAGAATTAGCTTATAATAGATTTAGTTAAGACGGGATCAACCCATAATGCATTAGCAAGCTAGGATTCAGTCTAGTCTACTTAAGCTTCGATCAGCCTAGCACTAATTATCCTTTAGCTGGGATCACCCATGAATACACAGCAACGCTGGAACCAGCCTAGCATAGAGTTACTTGACGATGGGATCAATCAATGCCGCTGGTTTAGTTGTCGAGTTTACACAATGCAAACACTCCAAGGGTACCTCTTTTTCCTAAGTGTCATGCCCCTAAATTACAAGAACAGTGCCCTGTCCATGGGCCGTGTCACTATTTATAACTACTGGGGTGGCATTGAAACCATGTCATACATCTTGAGGGGTGATTTTCCCATAACTAGGCACACGTTTCGCGTGCTATGTGGTTCTCATCCTCACTTATTCAAAACTCATACTTTTGCGATTAGGGCAGCATCATGGTGCTAAGAATTGTCTATGAGACCGTACCATTCGACCTTTGGGTAGGTGCCAGTCATATCACTTTTGGTTATGTATCCGCCTGAGCGATAGAATTTCAAGCTATTAATATTGTGTTGACTACAGGTCGTTTTACACATCATCTACTCCCTGGCTCTATTAATATTGTGTTGACTACATGTCGTTTTACACATCATCATAGCACTTTCTGCTCCCTGGCTCTGCTTTTCAGTGTTCTTCATTCAGGTATTGTGGATACACAGACTGATACTGACGGCCTCATCTTGTGGACACTGCACTTCATATGGGTTTATTGGAAACAGCACTTCACTTTATATGGGTTCATTGGGGGAGTACTTCACTTTATATGGGTTCATTGGGGGAGTACTTCACTTTATATTGGATCATTGGGGAAGTACTTCACTTTATATGGGTTCATTGGGGGAGTACTTCACTTTATATGGGTTCATTGGGGAGTACTTCACTTTATATAGGTTCATTGGAGGAGTACTTTACTTTATATGTGTTCATTAGGGGAGTATTTCACTTTATATGAGTTCATTAGGGAGTACTTCACTTTATATGTGTTCATTGTGGGAGTACTTCACTTTATAAGGGTTCATTGGGGAGTACTTCACTTTACATGGGTCCATTGGGGGAGTACTTCACTTTATATATGTTCATTGGGGAGTACTTCACTTTTTATGGTTTCATGCAAAACATGATCATTTTACATCAAATTGTTTTTCCACTGCCGTTCTGTGACAGGTAAATGCATATATTTGTTGTTTTTTAATAGTGTGCACAGCTCTGCAGTTTCTTTGGTGCACTGACTGATACAGCTGTCCACATCATAGGGCACTGCTCTTTTTATAGGTTTATTGGAGAACACTTCATACGGAATTCTTTGACGGCGTGACCATCTTACAACACAATTCTCCCACTCCTGTTCAGTGGCATGGAATACAAATATTTCTGGATATTGTGTGCCATTTTGTCCCGTCTGCTAGACAGGTGGTGTTATTTGAGAAATCAATGTCCCATGAAAAAGAATTTAGTGAACTGTTATAATTCTGTGATTGCATCTAATTAGGACTTTATAATGATAGTTCCGTCATGTTATGAGCTACATCAGATTTCACCCTAACCATCTCCTATCCCCTCAGCAACATTTAGTATAATGATTTGGACACCAGTCCTTCCAAATAGATATTGTCATTACAAACTGGCATCCTCTCTGGGCTCTCATTCGATATTTTTAATATCAAATTTAATTTTACATTTTTACACAATCGGATACTCATGACTATACTAAAAAAGTAAATGTTATGGCCATTAAATAAATTTCTTTTACAGTTATCAATAGAAAAAATATAAGAATATTTGCTTCATGCTGAGATCAGCCTAGCTCTGTTCCACAAATCTGGGATCAACCCAGAATACACGTTTATGTGGGGATCAACCTAACATAACTTTGGTTAAGATGGGATCAGCCTAGAATACATTAACATGCTAGAATAAGCCCAGCATGTAGTCTACTTAAACTATGATCAGCCCAGAATACACTTAAATGCTGTAATCAGCCTAGCACATATTTTACTTGCGCTGGGATCAGCCCAGCACCAATTCTACTTGAGCTAGGATCATCCCAGAATTCACTGTAATGTTGTGATCAGCCTAGCACCGATTGGAAATCAGTCTTGTACACTGAGCTGGGAATCTGCCTGTACCAATTCTACTTGAGCTGAGATCAGCCCAGAATACACAGTAATGCTGAGATCAGCCTAGCACCCTTTGGAAATCAGTCTTTTACAGTGAGCTGGGATCAGCCTAGCACCAATTCTACTTGATTTGGGATCAGCCCAGAATACACAGTAATGCTGAGATAGCATAGCACCCATTGGAAATCAGTCTTTTGCAGTGAATTGTAACCAGCCTAGCACCAATTCTACTTGATCTAGAATCATCCCATAATACATAGTAATGCTAAGATCAACCTAGCACTTATTGGAAATCAGTCTTTTACAGTGAGCTGGAATCAGCCTAGCATGATTTCTACTTGATCTCGGATCAGCCCAGAATACACAGTAATGCTAGTATCTGCCTATCACTGATTGGGAATCATTATTTTACATTCATATTCTAGCCCATGAATAGCCCGAAAGAGAGAGCAAAATATTGTTACATTTATATTGACGTTATTTAAGTTATGAGTTTCATGTTGTAGAATATTAGCAATAATAAATGGTGGCATGTTTGAGAGAAAGGAAGAGAATGAGAGAGACAGACAGACAGACAGACAGACAGACAGACAGACAGAAAGACAGACACAGAGAGAGAGACAGACAGACAGAGAGATGAATGCATATACTCGTGAATCCTATATTTTGTACAATTAAATATTTTTTTGTTGGGCATAGACGTTAACAATATCAAGTGTATCGACTATTAAAAATAACTAACAGTTGTAAATCTAATGTAGTCAAGAGCTATCGGTTTAACAAGATATGTAATATTTTCGGTACATAAATTAGAATATTTTTTGTATATACCTTAAAAACGTCAGTTAAAAAGTGACCCTTTTTCTTTTTAAGATCTTTATGTTTTGCTATAGTGTTTTTTTATTTCCATTTATCTAGAAAAATGTAAAACGTTCAGAATTACTAAAAAAAACTATTGGCATTAAAAATATTTGTTACATTATGTGGGTACATGATAAATAAGTGAAACGAGGATCTTTAAAAAAAATATTTAGCTGTTTCAAAGGATGATAACACCTGACGTACGGAGTTTCTGAAATTATTTCTGTAACTAAATTTTAAAATATTAAACGGTAAATATTTGATAAAGAAAATTTCAAGACAACAAGCAGAGTTGTAGTGTAGGGGATCTACAAAAATATGGGTCTTTTCAAAAAATATGTTGCAATGTAAAAAAATTAATAGAAAAATGCTTTACAGTAGTATTTTATTATCTTTTCAGCAATAAAGGAAATTATGGGATAAAAGGGTAAAACCTTGAATAATATAGTGAAAAACCAAAAGAAAATACAGTTTTGTACCTTTATTTTCAATGATCCAAAGGGCCTCTTAAACAAAATAGAAATAATAGAAATGGTTTACAAAATGAGACGAGAAAATGGGGACAAATAATGTGCTTTAAGCCTTTGTCGCCTCGCCCAAGAAAACAATTAAGACAAATGACTAGAAATACAACTGAGCCAGTGTTTCTGTATATACTATACTATTTGTTAAACACTTAGAGATCAATCGTTTTCCTTAAAATTTAAAACACTCCGTTTCTACTTAGACTTCAAACTTAACAGTAAGCTGACCTTAATGGCAGTGTATATTTAAATGACAAAATCCACGTGTCAATGAAAACATTAATGAATATATTGAAAAATAATTCGTTTTTATACTTATGGACAGAGAGTTGCTGTCAGTCCATAAGCAAAATAAACGAAGTTGGTTTCAATATATATATATATATATATATATATATATATATATATATATATATATATATATATAGAGAGAGAGAGAGAGAGAGAGAGAGAGAGAGAGAGAGGCTTACGGTGGCAACATGCCACATTTTTCTTTAACATAGGTGGTCAGCGACCTTTAAACTTAAAAGCAAGGTCACAGCAGTGTAACATTAAAATATCGATGAAACGTTATTGACTTATTTAAAAATAGAATACGCTGTTTTCTATTTCTGGATAGTCGTTACAGATATGCATTATATGTATCAAATAAAATTCAACTAAATGCAGTGAGGACATACAATTCCATCATTTGAAGCCACGAGTCCGTAAAAATCAAATCAATGGATAAAATTGAAAAAATTTAAAGCGAAAAGGCTTACGGTGGAGAGAGAGAGAGAGAGAGAGAGAGAGAGAGAGAGAGAGAGAGAGAGAGAGAGAGAGAGAGAGAGAGAGAGAGAGAGAGAGAGAGAGAGAGAGAGAGAGAGAGAGAGAGAGAGAGAGAGAGAGAGAGAGAGAGAGAGAGAGAGAGAGAGAGAGAGAGAGAGAGAGAAAGAGAGAGGCTTACGGTGGCAACATGCGGTAAAGGAGCGTATCTGTCTTTTTCTTTTCCTTTAAAAGTTCCTGTGTTCTTTGTTCCACCAGTTCCTCTAAATTGTTGGCATATCTCTCTAGTCGTTTTATCATCACATCCAGCATGTTTCGACTCCTTTAAATAGAATTAATATGAGTATAATTTACCAAAATAAACTTTGTGTGTGTTACCATGGATATATAAAGCATGGTATTACAATGCAACTGACGGAATCCTGTTAGGTATTCGTTACTGAAAAAATGAAAGAATAATACAATGCCTAAAACAGTACGCAAATACTTCTGAAGTTTTCCTTCAAATATTTTCTTGGGATTGATATTGACAAGATTAAAATGGAAGTACACCACACGGGCGGTTATTTTAACATACTTCAGTAGAGTAGTACTTATGGTTTTGCTCTTGATATAGGTCACTGCCTTCTATCCCTCTTACTTGACCTGATTTATTATAAAATTCACATTTTATGCACCATGGATCTAAGAATCCACGAAGATGAAGTGGCAAAAGCTATGGGAAGAGTCATATCAGATAGACGGGTGGTGCGACATGGATCAGTAACCGGCAAAAACGTCCATGTCTCCAATCGACCGTTAATATGTGTAAAATAAGTCTAAAAATGTTTATATTTCAACCGCTTTTCAACTACCTTTCATACAACCAAAAGATAGCCAAACGAACATGAAAGCCAACAACAGCAAAAATTATCAATAAGAACAAAGATGCAAAAAAACTATACATATTCGATCGCCAATAAAAACAAGATACAAATGTGCTGCCGTCAAATATGCAGTAGTATGAGGAAATGCCGGTAGTAAACCAGCTCCATAAATATATATATATATATATATATATATATATATATATATATATATATATATATATATATATATATATATATATATATATATATATATATATATATAGAAATCTAGCACTAAAATTTATCAACAATTTTAAGCTTTATAATCATAAAATGCTGGTTATAAAACAACTCAGTAAATAAATACTTGCATTATTTTGAGCTTTAAAATATGTTGATAATATGTTATTTCTTGATTTGTATAAAATGGGGTCAATAAGCCACTATGAAAAAATAATAAATGAATGGCAAGGCAAAAAATGTATATAATTATATTTACAGCAGATTAAGCGAAGAAACGAGAAATATTGCTGAAGAAGAAGACAAAGAAAATTTATAGAAAAATGAAGGTATTTATGTTTAATATTATAAATAAGCAAGTAGTTAAATTTAAATCACAAGCGATTGCCGGATTATGTTTTGATGTAGATGTTGAAGTGATAAGATCTAACAATCTTATTTTTGGATTAGAATAAGACATCATGGATTTGTTATATCGCGAGCGAAGACGTTGAATAAAAAGATATATACGAGAGAATTTATAATAATCTTTAAGCATCATTTCAAGATATTATAAGATAAAATAGCACGCGATAAAATATTAATGAACTCGTTAATTCTAAATTTGAATCATTTGTTATTAGTTATAGTTAGAAAAATGCCGCTTGGAGGAAATGGTAAAAGTACATCAAGAACATTTGGTGATGGTAGTAGTACAGTAAGAACATCAAGAACATTTGGTGATGGTGGTAATATTAATCCAATACGCCAATGTTCAATAATAACCAAATCACCAGGTGAAAAATCAACCTCAGATATGACGAAATCAGAAAACTACAAAAAACATATTGAAGATTTAGGTAGATTGGCAGAATCGCAGAAACATTTTAAAGAATTAGTGAAAGATATACGAGGAAAACAGCGAGAAGAAGAAGAAAAATGCAGAAATTTGGGAATAATCTTGCAGCAGCATTTACAGATCAATTTAAGAAAGAATAATTTTTTTATAACTTGTAATGACCCAACGCGAGTGTATTAATACCATCACTGCAGTAGCGTTTATCATCAAAGTTAGTTAATGCGTGCTTTTTCGATTTTCTGATGTTTATTCGATCTTATTAAGTACATGAGCGCAAAGTGTTCTGGTGAATATCTTAGAACATTGATATAATCACTGTTTTATCTCATTATTAACGACATATTTTTTAACTCCTTTAAGTTTCTTCGTTTCCTTACTGTCTGCGGTTTTAACCGAATACATTTTGCTTCATAATTTAACAAACTCAACAACTGGTCGAAAACAAAATTCATCTTTCATCTTTCCCATAACTTTTTTATTAACTGGATCGTGAAACGGAGAATCTTTACTAACATCGGACAGATCGAATTCATCTTTATGGTCGTATATATCTTGATACGCGTCCTCGGTAAATACTTGATAAACGAGCGAATCAGAATCGGTGAAGAGAAATTTAGATTTAGGCCAAACTCGGTTAGCAAAATTATAGTGAAAATCGTACATAAGCCACTTCGAGATTTCCAAAACGCTAGCACCAACCAATATAGGCTTATTAAGTTTGAGGTTGGTTTTATGTTTACTAACGAGTTCTAGATTTTCACTAATATGCATTGATCCAGCGAAATTGTCCGAGGCAACCAATATACTGAGACGTTAACTATTTCGATATCTACTCGCTTGCGTATATTTACCATGGTCTTATCAAACACTGTGTTGTTCATGAGCTTGAAAAAATATTTTTCAAAATCAGTTTTAGCAGCAGTTCTCATATCAGTTAAAGTGTATCGGCGAAAGCAAGAATCTGATGAAGACGTTGCAGTTTGGTTAATAAAGAATTTGTTTGTCGAAGTTGATTTATGAAAAGTTAAAAGTAATGCCAGAAATCGTGATAACTAAAGAAAATAATGATAATTTCACCAGTTCTAATCGATGTCATATTTGTAATGGTATATTTGTTAAAAAATACCTACCGGTGATTATAAATCCTGAGCAAGTTAAAAAGCTAAACAAAAACCGCCGCTTGATCTGACTAAGACGCTTGATTATTGTTATTTAACTGGTAGATATTTAGGGCCGCTCATAAATCGTGTAAAGATAAATTTCATAAGGTAAAGTTTATTCCTTGTATCGCGCATAACTTTCGTGGTTATGATGGACATTTCATTATTTACGCGCTAGGTCATCCTGATATTGTTCAACTTACTAAAGAAAAATCTATAACCGCGATCTCAAACAATTATGAAAGATTTATGTCAGTTTCCATTGGCCCGTTAAGATTTATTGATAGCATGCAGTTTATCTCCGGTTCGCTAGATTCACTAGCTAACAATTGTAGTGTTTTCACATCATTAGATGAGCATTTTAGTATCAATTCTAGCATTATGAAAAAGAAAGGAATATTTCCCTACGAGTATTTAACATCTCTGGATGTACTTAATGATGTTTCTTTACCAACTAAAGATAAGTTTTATTCATCATTGACCGGAGAAAATATAACTGACGATGAGTATAAACACGCTCAAAATGTTTGGAAAGCGATCGATTGTAAAACTCTTGGCGATTATATGGATGTCTATCTTATTCAAGATGTCTTGTTACTCGATGACATATTTCAGAGTTTCAGAAGTACTTCGTTAAAACAATATAAACTCGATCTAGCTAATTATTTCTCAAGTCCTGGATTGTCATGGGATACTTTATATAAATTAACAAATACAGTTACAGAATTGATAACAGATGGCAACATCTACATGTATTTATTCTTTAAGAAAGCAATTCGTGGTGGTATCTCAGTCATCAGCCATAAATACGCTCGAGCTAACAATAAATATTTAACGGATTATAATCCTGACGTTGAATCTAGCTATATTATTTATCTCGACAAGAATGCGCTCTACAGCTGGGCGATGTCTCAATCAATGCCTTATGCAGTTCATAGATGGGTTGATGAGCGCGAGTTTCTCATTGACACTAAAAACCTTACTGTTGATCTGAGCGAATCAAACCATACTTATTATCTCGAGGTTGATGTTGATTATCCAGCATCATTGCATGACGCGCATGATGATTATCCGTTTCTACCTGAGAAAATGATTGTGGATGATTCAATATTGTCAAAAGAACAATTAGCCCCTTGTACCATACATATGTTAATTCCGAATTTGTTTAATAAACGTAATTATATCTGTCATTACAGAAATCTCAAGCAAGCGCTAGATAATGGTTTAGTTTTAGTTAAAATTCATAAGATACTTCGAGTAAGACAATCTTCATTGATGTCACCATATATCAAGTCTAGCAATGATATGAGAACTGCTGCTAAAACTGATTTTGAAAAAGATTTGATAAGACCATGGAAAATATACGCAAGCGAGTAGATATCGAAATCGTTAATAATCAAAAACGTCTCAGTAAATTGGTTGCCTCAGACACTTTCGCTGGATCAATGCATATTAGTGAAAATCTAAAACTCGTTAGTAAACATAAAACCAATCTCAAGCTTAATAAGCCTATATTCGTTGGTGCTAGCGTTTTGAAAATCTCGAAGTGGCTTATGTACGATTTTCACTAAAATTTTGCTAAACGAGTTTGGCCTAAATCTAAATTACTCTTCACCGATTCTGATTCGCTCGTTTATCAAGTATTTACCGAGGACGCGTATCAAGATATATACGACCATAAAGATGAATTCGATCTGTCCGATGTTAGTAAAGATTCTCCGTTTCACGATCCAGTTAATAAAAAAGTTATGGGAAAGATGAAAGATGAATTTTGTTTTCGACCAGTTGTTGAGTTTGTTGGATTATGAAGCAAGATGTATTCGGTTAAAACCGCAGACAGTAAGGAAACGAAGAAACTTAAAGGAGTTAAAAAAATATGTCGTTAAAAACGAGATAAAACATAGCGACTATATCAACATTCTAATAAATTCATCAGAACACTTTGCGCTCATGTACTTAATAAGATCGTATAAACATCAGCTTATGACAGACAAATCGAAAAAGCATGCATTAACAAACTTTGATGATAAACGCTACTGCAGTGATGCTATTAATACACTCGCGTTAGGTCACTACAAGATATAAAAAAAGTATTCTTTCTTAAATTGATCTGTAAATGCTGCTGCAAGATTATTCCCAAATTTCTGCATTTTTCTTCTTCTTCTCGCTGCTTTCCTCGTACATCTTTCACTAATTCTTTAAAATGTTTCTGCGATTCTGCCAATCTATCTAAATCTTCAATATGTTTTCTGTAGTTTTCTGATTTCGTCATATCTGAGGTTGATTTTTCACCTGGTGATTTGGTTACTATTGAACATTGGCGTATTGGATTAATATTGCCACCATCACCAATTGTTCTTGATGTTCTTACTGTACTACTACCATCACCAAATGTTCTTGATGTATTTTTACCATTTCCTCCAAGCGGCATTTTTCTAACTATAACTAATAACAAATGATTCAAATTTAGAATTAACGAGTTCATTAATATTTTATCGCGTGCTATTTTATCTTATAATATCTTGAAATGATGCTTAAAGATTATTATAAATTCTCTCGTATATATCTTTTCATTCAACGTCTTCGCTCGCGATATAACAAATCCATGATGTCTTATTATAATCCAAACATAAGATTGTTAGATCTTATCACTTCAACATCTACAGCAAAACAATATCCTGCAATCGCTGGTGATTTAAATTTAACTACTTGCTTATTTAAAATATTAAACATGAATACCTTCATTTTCTATAAATTTTTCTTTGTCGTTCTTCTTCTTCAGCAATATTTCGCGTTTCTTCACTTAATCTGCTGTAAATATAATTATATACATTTTTGGCCTTGCCATTCATTTATTATTTTTTCATAGTGGCTTATTGACCCCATTTTATACAAATCAAGAATTAACATATTATCAACTTATTTTTAAGCTCAAAATAATACAATTATTTATTTACTGAGTTGTTTTATAACCAGCATTTTATGATTATAAGCTTAAAATTGTTGATAAATTTTAGTGCTAGATTTCTCAAAACAAGTACTATTTTATGGAGCTGGTTTACTATCGGCATTTCCTCATACTACTTATGCAGCCATTTCCAACCAAACTATGAGTATTCCAAATACTTGAATGTATCCATATACAACCAAGCTAAGTGTATTCCAAATACCAGAGTATTTATAAAGACATCTAAACTATGTGTACTCCAAATACAGGAGTATTTCCATAGACAGTATTCCAATCCAACAGATTCCTATAGATATCAATCCAATAGCAAAAGTCGCGAAGTCAGGTGTTAAGAATGATTTAATTTAATCGCATACAAATTATCTTTTTAAAATGTATTCTCTATAGCTTTCCAAGTTACAAATAGAAAAATTGCAAGCTAATAAAAAATAACGTTGCTTTTAATATGGCACACCAGTTTTACTACTGTGCCTATATAGTCATCGCTATCCATTTGTGCTCAAGGCGTAACAAATAAGAAAGAGCCACGTAGTCACTAATAGGCTCCCACGTTTCATCTAGGACTTTTAAAGTTCGTGCATTTAACCAAACTTTTATCCGGTCTTCATAAAGCAGGTCGAGTTAGAACTGTGGAAAAGTGGGAAAAATAATTAATGAAAATATTTTTCAAAGCAGCTCATTTATTTTCCAGAATTACACCTTCATAACGCCCAAAGGAATTACCCCACTTGCGAATTCCTCATGGCGTTACGAAGTTGAGTCATGCTAAGTTAGATAGGAACTTGAATGCTTCGATTACGAACTTGACTGTCAAGTTCCAGTTTGCTGGTTAAAGAAATTTTATATAAACCCAATTTACGCTTATTTGCATAAAATGAACTTCTATAGTATCATAAAATATTTCATTTATAGGATTCATGATTTAAAATTGAATAAAAGAGAACAAATTTTCTGACTTTTTATTTGATTTAGTGGTATATGTTTCTTATATTTAGTTCAGTCAGAACAAGTCTTACAAAAGAACTCGTAGGATTTGGTTTTTCAAATTGTACATGACTTAATTATCTGACTAGGCCTGAGCTAATAAGTCAATAGTTGACGAGACGAGAAGGTACCAAAAAGGGTGATTGACTATCAATAATCTATCAACAGACAATAATACTTAAGCACATCCGGGCTCTCAAATATCTAGCAGTCCATTTTAATTTATAAAGGTTCTTGTGCTATACGTATGCAATAAACCTCTTACAAACGGCATTTTAATATTTAAAAAAAATCACTTAAATCTGACAGTTCTGGACATTGTTTACTCATGTCAACCAACCTGCATCCCCTGCCTTTGCTAACATAATCTTGTCTGTGGTTATCAATGTCAGTTATAATATGCTAGCCGATACTTACACATTTTTGAATTTGCTTTTCATGTATGTATTGATGGTGGCAAATGTTGGCCTGTCGCTTGGATTTTCCGCCCAACAAAGTTCCATTAGCTTGACAACGGCGGGATTCAGATCCTGGACGTCTATACATGTATCTGGACGGCAAAGGATTGTCTCACCGTTCCTTACTCGACCTACAATATCTGAAACAAAACTTATGATTGACACATCACCTTCACCTAATTCACCGCCATAACTGTTGCAACTCACGTGTCATACTACCTAAACTTAAAGTCTAAATGATAGAAATCATTACAAATATATGTTATATTAAAATCAGGTGGAGAAGGTACAATTATTTTTGAAGCAATATTTCACAATCCCCAACGGGAGTCATCACCTTTGTCTCCTGTGATTATCTGGTTTACATAAGTCTGGTGTTAATCCGTAAACGTTTATGTATATGTAATTGTATCGACAGTTGGTTATTCCATGTCCATATATGGTTTAGTATAATTATAATATTTATACTAATATCCAATGTTCCAGTTCTCATGTACAATCTATACTAGTACCCTCTGGTCCAGTACATATATTACATATAATAGTACCCTTAGGTCCAGTACACATACTACATATACTAGTACCCTTAGGTCAGAGTACACATACTACCTATACTAGTACCCTTAGGTCCAGTACTCATACTACCTATACTACTACCCTTTCGTCCAGTACTCATACTACCTATACTAGTACCCTTAGGTCCAGTACTCATATTACCTATAATACTTCCCTTTCGTTCAGTACTCATATTACCTATAATACTACCCTTTCGTCCAGTACTCATACTACTATACTAGTACCGTTTAGTTCAGTACTCATATACTACCTATACTAGCAGCCTTTGGTCCAATAATCATATACTGCTGATAATAATAACATATGCTCAAGTACTTATGCACTACTGATATTAGTACTCTATGGTCCAGTACATATACGCTACATATACTAGTACCATAACGCCTTGTATTTATACTTACTTATGCTAATATTCTAATTTGCTCATATGCTGCTTATACTAAAACTATGGTACTCATATGCTTCTTTACTGGTACTCTATGGTACTCAAATGCTACTTATATTGCAACTATATGGTACTCAAATGCCACTTATACTAAAACTCTTTGGTACTCGCATACTACTTATACTAATACTCTATGGTACTCAAATGACACTAATACTTAAACTCTTTGGTACTCGTATTCTACTTATACTAATACTCTATGGTACTCAAATGCTACTTATACTAAATATATTTGGTACTCATATACTACTTATACTGAATCTGCGGTACTCATATGCTGCTTATACTAAAACTGTGATACTTATACGTTTATTATACCCTATGGCACTTATATGCTGCTTATGCTCTATGGTACTTATGTGCTGCTTATGCTCTATGGTACTCATGTGCTGCTTATACTCTATGGTACTCATGTGCTGCTTATACTCTATGGTACTCATGTGCTGCTTATACTCTATGGTACTCATGTGCTGCTTATGCTCTATGGTACTCATGTGCTGCTTATGCTCTATGGTACTCATGTGCTGCTTATACTCTATGGTACTCATGTGCTGCTTATGCTCTATAATACTCATGTGCTGCTTATGCTCTATGGAACTCATGTGCTGCTTATACTCTATAGTACTCATCTACTACTGATACTAATACTCTATTATACTCATATGTTACTTACTCTAGTACCATACGATCTACTAATTATATGCTACTTACGCTTGCTTTGCTTCATTGCTCATATAAAATAATGGAAAATTAGTGGATGCGGAAAATTTTAAGTATCAAAATATGTTTCTACGCTAAGGAATACTGTTTTGCAAACACAGATGTTTCCAATCGACAAACAAACGTATATAGTGATAGTAATATCCACTTACACTGCATACCAGGACGATGAAAAGGACTTAATAATATTTCAAGACAGATTAAAGAAACCACATATTTTCCATTCAAAATACGGATGTTCATTTAGAGACTTTGAATTGAAATACAATTACGTAACAAAGACCACGTGACTACAAAACGATGCTGCTGGTGATTATTGAAACATAAAGCACTGCCACAATGTCGAAAAACTATCTTGTTCATACTTTTGTGAATGGAGCTTGATACCACCGAATAGTTTCTTTCAGGAAAAGCACAACACGTTATGAATGAATTGCTACATTTACTTTGTAGCAGAAATACTATTTTTGAGTTTCGGCATCTAAAATCATGCCAAAGCTGAACTCTAGAATTAAAACATTCACTGATTTTACCATAAGAAAAATATGAACAGACATGATTGCAGACGTTTTAACAAAATGGGAAAAGATGAATTATAATCGCAAAGCTTTACAAGTTTAGTTCAAGTCGTTAACGGTGCTACAACTATCGATCATACAATAATTTCTGCATTTGAGCCTCCTTGCCTCTTGCCGTCATATGTTCTCTCGGAAAAACTCCCTTCCTGTAAACTATTTCGTGCAGGATTATTCCAAAGCTGTACACATCTCCACTCTGGGTGCCATGAGGTGGCCTATTTTCCACGCGCTGTAATTCCGGCGCTGTCCATAATAGTGCTATAATAGATAATAACACACTTTATAAGAAATTAAAAATTAAAAAATTAACACTTGATATTTATTCTATTCTAACTATAGATTTTCTTAAGATTTCATGTCCATAATGAGCAATTACAGTCCAGTGAAAAAAAGCTGGAAATGGAGAGAATACAGACAAACAACTCCAAACACCATGATATTTCATTGCACGAATCTGTCAACAAAATATAAAACAGTGGCAGAGCTTTGAAGCGCTTACTGGAACACTCGGGTTCAGATTTTAACCGAACGTTGGCGAAGCTTTGGAATATTTAGTGGTGGAACGCTCGGGAAAGAATTTTAATCGGAAAGTTGAGATTTCCTCGTTTTCTATAATGTTAAGATAGAAATTTGCATATTGCTCACCATATCCATAATCTCATGCTGAATATCTGAATTGATAGGCTTTAACATTGCATGGCCTCTGTACCTGGTCTAATTTTCCAGATTCTCGTAATACGAAAATGATACTAGCAAATAATAATATGCAAGTGACAAATTGAATAGACTCCAGACAAAATGGATGAAGGTTCTGTAGTGTATAGTCGTAAAACCGTTTATGAAAAAACACAAACTACATGTAGATGTACTGGTTATCACGTACGAAGGATACCTTTAAATCTTTCATTTTCCTCAAGATCTGGTGGATCAATCTTCTCCGTCAGGAAGCCCAGTCCAAAATCTGTTATCTTCAACAACCACCTGTTGTCAACTAAGCAGTTGGTGCTCTTCAATCTCCCGTGGGACACTAGCTTGGACAAATGAATGTATGTCATCCCCTAAAACGGTGACAGAATTTGTAAGTAAAAAAGTTCATTGAATATTTATGTGATTGATAATACTCAGCTCCTACAAGTTAATACTTAAATATGAATTCCCCGTTTCTCCGTGTCAACTAGAGACAGATAACAACTGTAGTATAAAAGATGATCTCTCTCTCTCTCTCTCTCTCTCTCTCTCTCTCTCTCTCTCTCTCTCTCTCTCTCTCTCTCTCTCTCTCTCTCTCTCTCTCTCTCTCTCTCTCTCTCTCTCTCTCTCTCTCTCTCTCTCTCTCTCTCTCTCTCTCTCTCTCTCTCTCTCTCTCTCTCTCTCTCTCTCTCTCTCTCTCAAGGACCAACAACTTTTGTTAGCATAAAAGAAAATCAGAAAGCAGACTTTCTCCATTATTTCTTTATGTCAATTAGATATATTTATTATTTTATATATAATGTACATAAAATAATATTACTTCTGTACCGGTATATGGTGTATTTACATACTTAGACGTAGGATGGTGTTGAGTGTAATGATCTAGTCTGGTAACATATGTTATGCCTTGCATTATAGCCATGATATTGATGAATTGTTACGAGTCTGTACTCTTAACATAAATAACATAAACAAAGTAAGAAGCAGAAAGCTTAGTAAAATTCAACAAATAACTTATTCCCCTAGAATACAATGTGGAAATGTAAAAAAGGACTCACGTTATACCGAATCAAATCTCAAAATAATAATAATAGAATTACAGATACGAGTCCTAAAAATTAACGTTATGGATAAACTTTAGATAAAATCCAAATTAAGTCCAACGCTGATAATAGTTGATGTGTCTGTAGTGACCTGTATCGTGTTGTTGTACCAACAGTCTTTTGTTCAAACACAGCAATATAAATCCAGGTTGTATAAATCCCATCTAAAGTCCCTGTCCAAGAATCATATTTATTTATGAACACTCTGTATTTCCTGAGATAATAATCACTTGAATTGTATAATTTGAAGAAATAAAAGAAATACTGGACACAATAATAATACAATTTGATTCTGATAAATCTTAAAGAACGAACAAATAATCTTTCCAGTAACAAGATTATAGAGCCTTGTAATTGACCTCAGGGAACAGTTAACATTTTCTTAAAAAAAAAAAAAAAAACATTATCTAATGGAAAATTACCTTCTAGGAACGTCTTAATGTTTACAAAATAGAATGTTATTTATAATTAGAAACTCTGTTACTTAAATTATAATATAAAACCCGGACAAGGAAGCCCAATAACCTAGATACAGACTATAAAAACATGTTTATTTATATTAATAATGATTCTAATATTAAACCCATACAGAGAATATTTTACATATAAATATTCGTTGTTTACAAATGAAATAAAATAAAGTAGAAAATAAACTTTATTTTGGACAAAGTTAAGTCCGAATTTTAACCTTACAATAGCATATTATTAAAAAAATGTTAAAAATAACTAATTAACAAATAATACAAATTAAACATACATTACAGTCATCTGTAAATGACAAGCAAAAGAATACACTGAGTCAGCAATAGATAACAGTCTTAATGTTGAGCTTTGGGGTACACACGTATTTAATTTCCCAACATTAGATAATTTGTCTTGAATAACCTCTCCTTATACCATCAAACAGATATCTTGCAAACTTCAAAAGCAGTCCATTATTTATTCAATATTTCCTAAGTGTAAAGTCTAGTCCACAATGCCGCAATGGCTAAAAAGCCTGCGACAGGTCATGGAACATGATTAAATAATTTTCATTTCTTTCTCTTATTAGACATAGAATTTGTAAATCTCAATCAACTAAAATACAGAGTTTACTAGATTGATACATTAAAAACAAGTAATTTTTTTTATAAAAGAAGTAATTTATACATATTCTTTTCAAGAAGTTTTCGAATGTAGTTTTATGAGTGCGGTAAGTCTACAAATGGATATCAGACATTTAACACCTTGTTTCCAAGACTGGTTCAACATTTGCTATTTTTATGAACTATGAAACGTTTTCTCTACACCAAATCTAGTGACGAACCAAAATACGACTCAGTATAGTGACATTGAAACAGGTTTATAATTGAAAGGCCTCTGGATAATTATCTTATTGATAATTATCTTATTGATAATTATCTTATTGATAATTACCCTATTGCGTCACAGTGTTTTTCATTAGAAATCTAGCAATTATAAAAAAGTAGTAATCTTAGGAATTGATAAATAACAATTTCTGTCTTTACTGTTAGAGGTTATAACAATGCGATAATTATTATGATAAAGGTATTCATTTCCATCTTTGTGTTATGTGATAATTATTTGTAGAAGTGAATTCTTCATACTTTTAAAAGTTATAAACCTTGAATTGCTGGAGTTCATGGCATAACATTTCAAGTGTATTTATTTGAATTCATGCACTATTATGTCTCAAGTTTAATTTGGCTGCGTTATTTGGAAAAAATATGAAGGCAACAATCCTTAAATAAGTACATGCTTGCTTTCTTTTGAAATGGCAATATATATATATATATATATATATATATATATATATATATATATATATATATATATATATATATATATATATATATATATATATATATATATATATATATATTACATACATACATACATACATACATACATACATACATACATACATACATACATACATACATACATACATACATACATACATACATACATACATACATACATACATACTTTTAAGTCTGTTGTGCTTACACAAAAACCTTACTTTGGACAAAACAAACCTCCGTGGGAATAAATTGGTAACATTGAAACAGATAAGACCATTTTACCCAATTTCCTTTTACGAGTCGAATGAAAAATGTTCAATGAAACCGAAACATTCCAGAAGGCGGGGTCAACAAAGTTTGCCAAACATCGCAGCCAATCAGTAAAAAGAATGCTGCACACTAATTTCATGGGCTTATTTGAAAAAATCAGAATCACATAAACTGATATGTTCACATTCTGAAATGTCAAAAATATGAAACCGCACGCTATAGGTAAAGTGTACCGACTATGTGATAAACGACCTTAATGCATCTCCAGTGAAGGACCAATATAAGTAGGAAAAAAAACAAGAGCACTTCTAGTTCATCGTTTAAGCTCTGACAAGAAAACTTTGATAGGCACAGCCAAAATGGAATCTGCATAATGAACGTAGTCTGCCTAACACCATTATTGCTAAAATCGTGTATGTTTTTATATTTAATTGAACATAATCTTTCTTGTTCATATTTGAATGCAACAATGAGATAAACATAATCAAGATATGTTCTAAATAATAATAAACGCTGGCTATCCCATTGGTACTTCCAATGTAATATTCGTACCTGTCTAATAATTTTCAAAACCTTGCCTTTCATGTCACAACTTGAAAAGCATCCCTATTCAGTAAAGAAATCGTCACCTCTGAATAAATCCTTTCAAATTGTTTACTAATTGCCTCACGGTAAAGTGGTTGCAAAGCACCTGCAATAACAGTTATAGATCTTGCAAACTGAAAGTTGAATGCAGACCTTTCGTTTACCTTTTTAATAAAATAAGTGATCTCTTTTCTTTAAAATTTTCCATATGTAACATTCTGAAAGTTACTTCATCAAAACGACATGCTAACCTTATTCAAAGAAAACCCGTTTGAATAAATCTCATACAATCAAAACAATTGCTTTTCGAGAAGATAAAAATAACGGCAAAGTATTCCAGTAGCAAACTGTTCAACTGTTATTTACGATATATTTCATACATTATAGAAAATAAAGATAACATCGATACCAACTATTTCAACCTACGTTAACTAGGTCCATTATCAAGGAATGGCGGAACAACCAATCCAATTGAATGTCATCGTTCTCCAAAATATCCTGCAACGAAAACAAATAACTATTATGCATTTATTGATAATTTTGCAAAGATGGCTCCATATTGTTTCATCTTTTTCATCTTTTCCATTGATAATGGGAAGTGGGTCTTCTATGATGAAATGATAAGAAAAATATTGAGATCTCATCTTTTCCGCTATCAAAAAGTCTTCAGACCGCATCTGTTTATCTATTTACCACACATCAAAACAAAAGCTCTGCTGAATTAAGGCTAAATGTATTGAAAATAAAAGTCTCGTGTAAATATGGCACAAATATTACCAGATAACGTACATGTCATTAGGTAGTCTTCATTTGCGTATTTCTCCAAGGTTTGCACCCCATCAGCAAATGTTATTTCTATAAATTCTATTATTAAAACAATACCAATGGAAGAGTCACTCGTGTGGACAGAAAATAGGTGTATGTGCGCGAGATTAGTGTGTGTGTGTGTGTGTGTGTGTGTGTGTGAGAGAGAGAGAGAGAGAGAGAGAGAGAGAGAGAGAGAGAGAGAGAGAGAGCGAGAGAGAGAGAGATATTTGGATTTTTACCGCAGTTTTAACAATTTTTCAGCCATATGGCTTCAATGTCTGCATTGTGGCAGTTTATAGAGATTTTTAGCACTGAGGCATCATGCCGAAGACAAGTAGCAAGATGTCTCAATCAGTGACATTATTCCCACACTAGAGAGACTAGTTCTAAAACTAACCTCTTAATGCTGAGCGCTTAGCGAGGAAGCTGTTAGAACAATTTTTTAAGTCTTTGGTATGACTCTGCCGGGGTTCGAACCTGCGACCTCCCGCATCCGCTCAGACCAATAGACCACCGGAGAGGTGTGTTGACAGAAAAACAAATATGAGCAGCTAATAATGAAGAAATTAAAAGGTATGTCACACCTAATCTTCGACAAAAAGACAGGAGTTGTTTGAAATTTTCATCCATAAATGAAACAGAAACAGAAACTTAAGTTTTAATGCAATGACTAGAGAACCTTTGAGCTCCAAAATATTAAATGTTTTAAAATAGAAACCATTTTTAAATAAAAATTAATATGCGGTTTGGTATCATGAATGTTAAGTGATTAGCATATTACTAGTGGTGGATAATAACAGTTAAAATAATTAGAGTTGGATAGATACTTGCGATCATTTTTATTATTATTATCATTATTATTATTATTATTATTATTATTATTATTATTATTATTATTATTATTATTATATATATATATATATATATATATATATATATATATATATATATATATATATATATATATATATATATATATATATATATATATATATATATATATATATATATATGGGTTCCAAGGGTTGTTATCGCCGGGGGCGGTTGTGGGAGATAAGCACCCACTTTCCCTAGAAATTCCCCAATGGCTTGCGTCTGTGATAGCCTCTGACAACCAAATCCAGCTCCAGACCTTCACGGGTGGCTTAACTACTAAGCCCGGTGGAACCTGTTTTAACTAACTGGAGAAGGGATGGCAGGCGAGTTTCTGGTGCCTCAAAACCAGATGCTGCGGACAGATGGGGCCCGTTAACCTTGGGTGGTAGCCCGTCTAGGAGAAGGTAAACTCTGATTTCAAACCTTCGCTGCCTTGCGACTATACCCTTACATGGGAAAGGCTAAGGGAGTAAACCCCAACAGAAAATCCGGAGACGGAGTCCCTAAGGCGACTTGTCAATGCATTTAGTGACATCTCGGCAACTCCTGCGACGCCGCTGGTGCCATGACGTATCGGCTTGTCCTTTCCCTTGGATCCATCAGCTGCGTGGAGAGGGGGAGTCAGTTGCATGAGCAACAGCTGGTTCTCCATAAAACCTTGCCCAGGCTTGCGGCCTGGAGAGGACACTCCAGCTTCGCTTCACAGCGTTGACACAACACGGGAAGCAACAGTTACCGGTTATAAGTCACCACTCGATTGGCGTAGAGTTAGACGCCAGGGGTTGCTTTCGACGGTGGGAGAGACCAACAGATCTCATTGGACAGCTATCGCCCGCCTCAAGCTGGGCAGCCCCCAGCCAATAAGGTGCCGTCCCGCCATAGCTCGCCTGCCTTGCTGGGTGCGCAGGGCTTAAGATACGTGAGTACCTGACAAGCGGGCTGCAACTACAGCACCAAGAAAAAACAAACGAAAAACAAGGAAATCAACAATCCTCAAGCTAGGTACCTGGAACGTCCGGACTATGCTGACAGGGTTTTCAGATGATCTCCAGGCAATCAGTGATGTTCGAAAGACTAAAGTCATCAACGACGAACTAGCAAGACTCCATGTCGATATCGCCTCACTTCAAGAGACACGGCTACCAGATTCTGGGTCCCTCAGAGAAAAGAACTACACGTTCTTCTGGCAAAGAAACAGCTCAGACGATGTTAGGGAGTATGATGTTGGTTTTGCTGTCAGAAACTCTCTGCTGGCTATGATAGAACCCTGCCAACAGGGAAACGAAAGACTGCTATCTCTTCGCCTCCACATCACAACCGGGCTAGTTAGTCTCATCAGTGTATACGCTCCCACACTCTGTGCCACCACAGATACCAAGGATGTGTTTTACAACGAGCTCGACTTGCTCATCGACAATATTCCGAAGGAAGAGAACTTGATATTACTGGGCGACTTCAACGCTAGGGTGGGTGCCGATCACGACTCCTGGCCTTTGTGTCTCGGCAAGTTTGGCATTGGGAAGATGAATGAAAACGGGCAACGTCTACTAGAAATGTGCTCATTCCACAACCTCAGCATCACCAATTCATTTTTTCAAACAAAACCACAGCACAAAGTGTCTTGGAGGCATCCCCGATCCAAACACTGGCATCAGCTGGACTTTATTATTACAAGACGTTCAACCATGAAGGGTGTGCAGCTTACTCGTACATTCCACAGCGCTGACTGAGATACCGATCACTCTTTAGTCTGCTGTAAATTTAAGCTTCAACCAAAGAAGATCCACCACTCCTGGCAAGTGGGTAAACCACACATCGATGTGAGCAAGACGCCATATCCAGACAAGGCTGAAGAATTCACTTACACCCTCTCCAAGGCGTTCAGTTCAGAACCTCCCTACTGCAGTGCCAAAGAGAGATGAGACAGCATCAGAGATACTGTGTACAGCGCAGCCACAAGAATCTTTGGTAAGAAGCAGACAAAGAACAATGACTGGTTTGACGCCAATTCCGCCACACTCATGTCAGCAATAGAAGAGCGTCGCAGTGCCCAACTGGAATTCAAGCGTTCTCCCTGCGTGAGGACACTACATGCATATAGGTCTACCAGAAGCAAAGTGCAGAGGTTAGCACGGCAATGCGCTAATGAATACTGGCTTCTACTCTGTCAGAGCATCCAGTCAGCAGTAGACAACGGAAACATCAGAGGCATGTATAATGGCATAAAGAAAGCAATGGGTCCAACGAAGAAAGTGATAGCTCCACTGAAGTCTTTTGCAGGAGATATCATTCATGACAAGGGCATACAGATGGAGCGCTGGGTGGAGTACTACTCCGAACTGTATTCCAGAGAGAATAACGTGACCAACAATGCCCTCAACACCATTGAAAACCTACCTTGTTTGACCAAACTGAATGAGAAACCTACTGAGACAGAACTAAAGCTGGCATTAGAGAAACTGACCACAGGTAAAGCCCCAGAAAAGGTTGGCATCCCAACAGAAGTCATCAAATGTGGCGGCAGTGTGCTATTCACACACCTTTATGATCTTCTCTGCCAGTGCTGGGATGAAGGTGCAGTGCCTCAGGACATAAGAGACGCCAACATCATAACCTTGTATAAGAACAAGGGCGACAGAAGTGACTGCAACAACTACAGGGGCATATCACCTCTCAGCATCGTGGGTAAAGTCTTCGCTAGAATCATCCTGAACAGACTGCAGACGCTTGCCGACAGAGTGTATCCAAAGTCTCAGTGTGGGTTCCGCGCAGAGAGGTCCACAATCGACATCATCTTCTCCATCAGGCAACTGCAGGAGAAATGCAGTGAACAACACACACCCCTCTTCCTGGCTTTTATAGACCTCACCAAAGCATTCGATCTGGTCAGCAAAGACGGACGAAGATTAGATGCCCTCCAAAGCTGTTAAGCATGGTCCAGTCCTTCCATGAAGACATGAAAGGCACAGTGCAGTATGATGGCTCATCGTCCGAACCATTCAATATCCACAGCGGAGTGAAACAAAGCTGTGTCCTTGCCCCCACGCTCTTTGGCATCTTCTTCGCTGTCCTGCTTAAGTACGCCTTTGGGACGTCCACAGAAGGGATCTACCTGCACACGCGTTCAGACGGCAGACTGTTCAACCTGGCACGACTGAAGGCAATGAGCAAAGTAAGGAAAGCAACCATTAGGGACATGCTCTTTGCAGATGATGCTGCTATAGTCACTCACACAGAAGCTGAACTACAACACCTGATGGACCGCTTTGCTAAAGCATGTGATGAATTCGGGCTGACCATCAGACTAAACAAAACCAACGTGATGGCTCGGGACGCAGACCCTTCCAGCATAACCATTAACAAGTACAAACTAGAAGTAGTCAGTGAGTTCACTTACCTTGGTTCTACCATCACCAACAACCTCTCACTCGATGCCGAGCTCAACAAGCGGATTGGAAAGGCGTCAACAACTCTCTCTAGATTGTCGAAGAGAGTGTGGAACAACAACAAGCTGACATTAAACACTAAGATCACCGTGTACCGTGCCTGCGTGCTTAGCACTCTTCTGTATGCCAGCGAAACTTGGACCCTGTACGCCTCTCAGGAGAAACGACTAAGCGCCTTTCACATGCGTTGTCTCCGTCGCATACTTGGGATCACCTGGAGCGATCGTGTGACAAACAACGAGGTGCTTCAACAGGCCAAAATTCCCAGCATGGTCACACTCCTCCGCCAACGTCGCATCAGATGGCTGGGCCATGTGCATCGAATGGATGATGGACGGATCCCCAAAGATCTTCTCTACTCTAAGCTTGCCTCAGGCAGAAGATTAATAGGACGGCCACATCTTCGCTTCAAAAATGTCTGCAAGCAGGATATGAAAGCTCTTGGAATAGAGGTCAACACCTGGGAAGAGCTTGCCCTCGACACGTCCAGCTGGCGACATGCTCTGTACACAGGTCTGAAAGCCAGCGAGGAAAAGTTACGACAGCTCGCTGATGAGAAAAGATCTCAGAGGAAGAGGATGCAGTTCCAACCAAGACCTGATTCATACTTCAAGTGTAGCAACTGCAGCAAGGATTGCCACTCCCGTGTGGGACTTTATAGTCACAGAAGACGCTGCACAATTACAAACTAGGACACCTTTCATGGGCGCATTGCCATCGTCTCTCGAGACTAACGGAAGTCAAATATATATATATATATATATATATATATATATATATATATATATATATATATATATATATATATAGCATTCTCATTGATAGTGCCTGAATCTTTAAAAGTCTTGGAGTCTTGTGGTGGAAAGAGAAGATAAGGGTATTTACCTTTGCTGTATAAAACAGACAAAAACTAATTTTGGTCTTTTAGTAGAGATAGATTCAGAAAGCAGTAGGCCTAATTCCCTAATTTTATTGTAATCGGGAAGCATAATTCGCTTTCTTCTTTGAATGCATTCCCCGAAACCATTAACATTAGGAGAATAATCAGCAGGTTGGAGTACTAAGTATTCTATCTATTCCTACATACGTATCATTTTAGAAAGGAAAGATCGGATTCCTTAACATTAAGAGAATCTATGTTAGGCTTTGCACTTAGACAAGGGAATACCAGTCAAGTGGATGCATTGTTTGTCTCCCCACGAGTCTCTGCCTCGCGGAGAGACATAAAATATAATCCCAGCTATCAGGATTTTGTACTCTTTTAAGCAAATCGGAATAATTATCTACGTAGACTCTAGGTATCCATGATACTCTTAGAAAACAAGCAAATATCAAGAAAAAGGTGTTAATTTTTACGTGCTGCAAATATTGCATTTTGAGTGTCTTGAGTCATTAACTTTAAATTTTGTAAACGCGCATTAATACGAATATGTTAATGAGGGCAATGGGGTGTCCATTCGACTCTAAGTACACAAGTTCTACGTATGAGAAAACAGATATTATTACTGTATCATCAAATGTAATGGATGTCATATGAACACAATGAGAAGTAATTAATATATTTTATACCGATAACTTTTAATTTTCATCAGTTCTTAGTCGGAAAAGTTATGAAGCAGCCAACTATACGACATGGTAAACAGTTTTAACGACGTAATAATCTTGAGGAGAAATCTAATTCAAAATATTCTTGAAAATGTATTTTCTGTCATGGAAATATGGCAAGTGTTGTTTTTGATGATACAATGACACGCTACATCGAAATCTTATGGGCAGGTTGGGTGCTTGACAAAATTTAAAGAACGTAAGTCTGATAAAACACATTTCTGGTTATTGCCGGCTCTGTGGATGCTCTTGAGAGAGTTTGGATTTTTATAGCCAGAGATGTGTATTGTCGGTTGGTCTGGAACAGTGTTGGAGAGACCTAAAGCTGCTCTATGAGTGAATATTTCTTGCAATAAACTGACAACAACAGTGCAAAACTAACATATAACAGTCGAAAGCGCTCAGGCTAGTCAGATATTCGTTTTGCACAGTTGTTGTCAGTTTACTGCATTTATTTTAATCAATCAATGACAGACGTAATATCTTGCTGGATACAGTGCATTTCAAAAGACTGTTCTTCGCCATGTACGCACTATTTTACATATTTGTAAAAAGCATATAAAAAAGATAATAATATCACTATGCAAGGAATAGGTGGACAAGACATCTGAGAGGTCCTCCCTGACGTGATTAATGAACGGTAGCCCTTCATAGTACTCGAAGGCAACTTTCTTTCCTCTAACAGGTAAAGAAATAAGTCAGATACTTGTGAGACAGAGGCAGTATAACGGCCACTGTTATTAACTCGGCACCAGTCCCTGAAAACCTGTTATCTTCTCTAGTAAGCCTGTGAAGTAGTGGCTTTCTAGGTCGTGTACTTCTTTCAACGACTGAAGGATTAAACGTTTACTCTGAAAGACTCTCCAGACACGAACGGAGCCTAAAGGAGAAGGCTATGGTTAGAGCACGTCGGTTTGAGGCTGTTTCGAGACGATTCAAGCTGGCCGAGATCTCCCTAGGTAGATTTTATTGATAGATCCAGGATTTGTTATATAAGAGAGTGGCAATGTGAATCATTTTGTACTTCTGGACCATCAATTTCTCTATAGGATTTGGAACTAAGATCGTTGGGGTAGAAAAAAGACCACCAGATCCTGGCAACAGAGTGAAAGTGTCGACGTACCGAGTTTCAGGAACCGGTACTTGGTAAACGAAGGTGAACAATTTGTGATTATACCTAGCTGCAAATAGATTGATCATCGGGCAGATCTGATGAAAGACCGGCGGATGGAGAGACATTTCCCTTCCTTGACAAAGAATCGACCAGGATATTTCATCAACCGTAATGTGTCTGATCTGGACGTCAATGTTACGTTGTGCACACCAACGGCGGAATGCCCAGACCAAAACTTTGTTAACGCGCTGTTTGAGGAGATACGTCACTTCGACCAACTTGTTTGACATCATGTGTGCGAGCTTGTTCAGAAGTTAGTTGCTTCAAAAATGAAAGGATATGATGATTGCTTTCATTTCCAAGAGATTAATTGCAAATATGTGTTCTCCAGACCCAGCACTAGTCGCTGACAGTGTCGATGTTCGGTAACGGGCTCACCAATCATATACCCTTCCGTCTGTACACACTATCAATTCCGGGTGCTGCCGTTTAAGAGAGTTTCCTGTTGTGAGCCAACCCTTGTTACACCAATATCTCGCTACGCTTGTACTGCAATCGAAGAGGGACGCTCTTGTAATTGCAAGAACATATGCGGAGGACTCACGAATAGGCGACCAAACCTGCCAACGCAATTTCAACCGAACAGTAGAAGCGATCTGAATGAAGGTTTACAAGGTCAAAGTGCGATGTGCATTTCCATTACAAAATAAATCATACAAACTTTCAAGAGATTTTTGATTCCAAACAATATCCGCAACCGGCTTTTTGATGAAAGTCTTGCTGTATATGTGTGGCTTTACCAAGTCTGAAGGTACTTAACTCAGGATTGGTTGTTGTTGTTTTTTGTTCTGGGGCATTAACACCATTTTTTCAGCACTTGATAGGCTATACATGGCTGCCAGTATTAATGGTGGAGGAAGAAACAGGGAAATCACCGGAAAGAACCACCGACCCACGAGAAGCTACTAGCAAGCTTTCTCACATATCCACATTCGCCGAATCTTAGACTCGAACTCACGCAGAAAGAGGTGAGATGGCAGTGTTCCGTAACGGACAACACTTTAGACCACTCGGCCACTCGGAGTCCCTTCCTCGGGATTGGAATGGACGAAAGGAAAGAAGTTTGGTAAAATGATAACCGACTATCCTTTGGAACAATTTGGATCACCCTTTCTTAACTGAAAGAGATTGATTCGACACTGTATGAAAAACCAAGAGTCGGGCTCCTACCAGATAGCTGTGTTCTGTCAGTCACTGACACGAGTCAAACGCCATCGGGAAAGAGAAACTTTGTTTCTTATCTCCTCGATACGACCATCTCCGAACTGAATAGCCTATTGTCTTCGCGTAAAGGTCAGGGATCCAGAATGCTTTTAAATGTTGTTTTCAATTCACAGCGAAATCTCAAAGCAAGCAACACCAGTAGGTGGCATGGGAGGTAATTTGGCAAGAGATGTTACCCATTTTCCATGTAATCTATAATACCGACAGAAAGATTATGTAGGTATTTGGGCTTGTATTCCAAAGTAAACCTGATCGGTGAATGTTTGAAAAGGAACAAAGAAACCTAATAATTAATTGCAGATAGTGGAACTGCATGTGCTATAAAATAATATCGCTGAATTTACCTGTAGACTCCCTTTGGAACAGTATCCAAACAAAACACAGTAGTCTGCTGGTGTCTCGCACGCTCCTACGAACTTATTGACATTGTCATGTCTCATTTCAAGCATCTGGAGAAGAAACGTGATAAAAATTATTAAACATAATAATTAGTTCAAATGCCATGAATAAAACAACATTTGTGGTTCTCTTTTACAGAATTCAATAAACGTTCGCCACCATATCAGAGATAACACTTTGCTTTTGGATAGAGCGATTATCAAACATTTGCGTTCTACAACTCGACTGTCAAACGATTCCCCAAATGAAAATTTCTAAGCCCAACACGTTGAATGCATGTGTAATGTCATAAATTTTGACATGTGATAGTTTTACTCGGTATCGGCTTAAAATTCCGAAAGTATCTTACTAATTGCCAATAAAAAAATATATATGTTTGGAGTTTTTTTTAAATGTTATATTTGGCTAATCTGAGTTCAGTTTTTGCGCTCAGACACTTGTGTTATTTTTACTTCAGTGCTTTATTTAACATAGTTTAAGTCAAATCAATGACAAATCATATGTCCACGTCTTTAGTGTTGATTGTGAGAATTAATTCTGCGTTCATTTTACATTCATCCATGTGATATTTCCTGCTACTACAACATTATGGCCTCTCTATCATGAGTATTTTTCAAACAATCTTCTCCGATCCGAATTTCATGAGTGGCATCTCTCTCTCTCTCTCTTTCTCTCTCTCTCTCTCTCTCTCTCTCTCTCTCTCTCTCTCTCACACACACACACACACACACACACACACGCACACGCAAGCTCACTCACACACACACACACACACACACACACACAGACAAAAGACTATATTTTACCGCATTTAATCCAATCAGTGAAGATCTAGCGAGAGTTGTGTAGTATTTTGTCACGGTTCTAAGTGCCACCACCTGACCTTTGTAAAGTCCGATCGTGGCCATATTTAGGTCGGCACTGCTGTGAGCAGAACTCATTCCTTCGGAGACAGATTTGCTACTCGTCTAAAAAGAGAATACGAAATTATATACTCAATAATATCCTGTACAGTTGTACACAATATTTTAAGGTCTGTTTCATGATTCTGTTGTACAATAGGTATCAAATGTGAAGTATCAAACTGTCAATATCATGAGCTTGCAAAATTCAAAGAGTAATACTTGCATATATCCGTATGCAAGTAACAAAGTAAGCACACATTTAAGTAGGTGAATGAGTGGAAACAATACGAAATTTCTAATATGAACATGACCTTGTAGCCTGTACAAGGATACAACAGAATATCCCAAAATTGACTCTTCCCACTATTCTGGTGATAAAGAGAAAGATTTTTTAAAATTTAAAGCAATCTAAATGGAGAACATCGGGCAGGCGTTGGATACATTTTAGAACTTAGAATCTTCTGTTTTTATTATATGTTTCTTTAACAATAAGAATGGAAAGACTGTACATACCCCGTTGCTTTCCAGTATTTGCTTCGATATCTTCAATTCTACTTCAGCTATGTTTATTTTCCACGTCATTTTGATTATTTTTTTCTCAGTTTCACGTTTCCTGCATAATGTAAAACATGAATAATAATGACACACCAAACTCCTCGTGTAAGTCAGACAAAATCGTTAGAAATGATTTTTTTATATAATCTATGTAAAGCAAAATAATATTTGTCAAAAAAGAAAGAAAAATCAAAGCAAAATATCAGAAATCGTTTTTTTAAATAAAAATGTTTTCGAGAAAATATGTTTCTTCAGTAATGCCTACTCGATCATAATACCTTAGCAAAACTACTACCGCGTAAATCCAACAATCCTCGCCTAAACGTTTTAGCCATAAAGACAAAACGTTATCTGATCACCTAACTAACTGATTGTCTAATCTTCAGCAGACACGGGGGTTGACTCTAAATCCCTAGAATTCATTGTTTACTACTGGAACGCTCTCAACATGGGGAGATTGCAAGGGTATACTTATATTATGATCAGGTAGGCATTATTGACGAAACGAAATTTACTTGAAGCAAAATCAGTTTCTTCTTTAAATAATTTACCTGATAATAATATCTCAAGCGAATATGTAACAGGTCGAGGGAAACACATCCTAGGAGAGACTATCACCAGTCTTTTAATGTATGTAAATTAGTTTCTAGTTAAGACGACTAGAGAAGAAACTCCATATATGGGGGGCAGTTTTGAACGGAAACCTTTTCTCTCCCGAAAAACTTGTGGACTTTGTGAAGCTAGCGAGGCTATCAGCCAACTTAGGTGCGATCAGATCTTTTTGGAAGAAAAACCTCTGAGATAATTCCTGGGAAAGAGGATATCCAGCCCAGCACAGCACATTAATTATGTAAGTTAGAAAACATTTTCGCTCAAATGCGAAGTTTCTAAGGACTGCCTTTACTTCGTGAGCCAAGTTGTGAAGCAGATTTGTTTAGTGCATCGTTATTTTCTTATATGAGGAAATAATAAACAATTGCGGGTCTAACATGAGAGGTAAATTAGTGAGTCTTTTGAGAGCGATTCAAAAGTCATTTTTTTACAGCCAGCTTATTATCCATAACTGATTCCATTTTGGACAAAGGGGCAACGTCTTGATAAAATCCAAATTTGATAGAAGATTGGATAGATATTTATTTTGTCAGATACTCTGTCCTGTATGATTACACAGGTTTTTAGTAATCGTAGATTGCTAACGTTTGACTGTATGCTAATAAGTTTTTCGTCAAAAGAGTCATAGTAGGAAGTTAGCTTTTTTATATTGATGCAGGCAGTGATTTAATGTGTCCTTGTACACACAACAGCATGAAGATTACATTCATACACATTTAATGCTGATGTCCTTCTCAGTTGAGCGATTTCTCCACCGCCGACTGTGAGAACTTCCTGTTTCTCGGGGCTTTTTTTACAGTGATCCATCCATGCCTGTTGAGCAACTTTGGGTTGAGGTAAAACAGCTATCGCCATTGTTGTTTGAGCAAATGAGGAAATATTTCAAATTATCTGGCTATACGAAATTGATAAGGTGTGTGATCAGCGAGTTTTCCCATTGACGAACCTGGACGTTGGGAAATAATTCACCATAGTAGAGTTGTTGGACAGAATAAGATCTCCCTTCCCATATAGATTATCCAGCCACCAATGAAATTCGTTTGAAATGGTTTTCATTTTGAGAATGTTGATATGTAAATGACGGTCCTGAGTTCCAAACTCTCCTGGCTTTCTAGAATTATGAAAGTAAGTGTATAATCCGGCCCTTTCTGCTCGCATCATCACAGAATGAGATTTTCAGACGTTTTTCTACAGTAGCACATCTGAGAGCATTCAAGTGAGCTTGGTTTATCTTCGAAAATAGCATCTCATATTTGTGAAGATTTTAAGTTGTTTGTCCAGTTGGCAAAGTCTTTGCCTGCGTTTTTACAGAAACATTCGGAATAGGCTCATACATAGGCGACCAAGGACTAAACGGTCAGCTGCTGCATTGAAAAAACTCAGTTGACGAAATAAATCTGTGATGGGTAGATCGTCCCGGATAGGAAAGCAAACATTATACTGATTTCTAATGCTCTTTTCTGAGGAAGACATACTCTGTTTACTTGAGCCTTGAACTCATTGCACATATGAACATAATGTTATGAAGGTAAACTCTTTTTGACAAGGAAACCAAAATTTAAGAATGAGTTAGATTTCTCTGGTCCATCAATCGAGCGAAATCCCAGTGACTGATAAGGCATCCAACTAGAAATGCACAAAACTCGTTATTGGTGTCTATGTAGTTAAATGGCAGGAACTTACTGGATGCGGTGTGAATGGGGACGTGCAGATACGCATCTTGCAAGTATATAATGATTGCCAACTCCATCGTGAACGAAGGGGCGCAAATAAATTGAGTTCGCACATGCTTTTAGGGCATTGAACAGAGTATGAGTATGTTGGACAGCTTTGTTTGAGACGCCGACCAATCTGGAAACAGATTCCCACACATGTCCTGTGGGATTCGGGTTGAGAAAACAAACCGTGTTTCGGCTGTTGAAAGATCGCCATAGGTACTTGATCTGGCAAGATGTTCATGGCCACTACGTTGCGTACAAACTGCTGTGAGTCGCTAAAGGACTTAGAATATCTGAACACAGAGGATGGTTTTGTCATCCCCATGGCATCATTCTATTTTGGTTGACTTCCTGTGTATCAATATGCAAAATGTCATTTGTGGGACTTTAGAATCTCAGACTAAAGTTTGAGGGGATGGGTCTTTGAGAGGAATTGAGTCCGCTGAGACTTGCGTCTTGTAATGGATGACATTAGCGTCCCAGAATGTCAATAACACTGATATACAGCGGAAGAAACTTGAAAGCACGTTATTCCTTTTAAGTCAATATTCAATTAACGTCAGAACATTAGACCAGGCACTTTTTGTAGAGGGACAAAGACGATATAATTCAGGTGGCAGTAGGAAGAAAACTCGCTGAATTGAAGCCCTTGTGGCTGAGTCTTTACACATCAACTAATATTTAATACCAACAAGGCGATTTGCAAGCCAAAGTCTCTTCTGCTAGCGGCGATGTAGCCGGAGAAGAATGAGATGATGATGTCCCACCAAACTCGAAGAAGGTGATGAGACAGATACGGTGATTTCCAAACTGTCTCTAATAATAAAAAGCTCTACCTGCGTGGCAAAAGATTGAAAAAAAATTAAGCGAAATCTCTTGGATAATGAGGCAATAAGCTGGACATCGTACGCAAGGAGTGAGAAGCTGCACCGTGAGAATTTGTCTGATCCATGAGAGTACCTGTATAATATGGGTTCTTAAAACTGGACAAAGAGAGTTCTTTGCGTGGCTGATACTGTATTATCGCTATTGGTAGTGACCTTTACAATCAGAGAAATATGGCGAGGGAACAGGGTCATCTCAGATGGCATGACATTATCCAGTTCTTTTAATGGGGACGGGGTACTGGTATTGATCAGCGTAGCTGGTCCGTAAGTCTCATATGCTAGGCAGTAACTTAGACTGTATATTTGACTTCTATCTCGCGACCAGCGTCTGATATTCTGTAGAACTCTAGAGTGAAGCTGATGACGTCCCCTTTCCCTCATGGTGCGTTTCTGTGGATTCCCTTTGGTACCCCTAATGCTGCAGCATATTGACTTCTGTCCATAAGATCCAAGTCCGAAATGCATTCTAAACTTGCCAAAGGAAAGTAAGCTACACATGTGGAGTTTGTGTCAGCATGGTCTGAATTCGTAAGAGAAAACTGAACAGACAATACAAAAATGTATTGTGCGGCATGCGTCCTGCTTTTTGAACTTCGGTATGTTTGTGTAAAGCTACAAACTATAATAAATTATCTGCAAAAGGACAAACGTGACCGCCCATATAGATTAAATATCAGAGCATTGATATTGATATTTACGAAGTGAACTCTAAATTAGTATCTTTAAAAAGCTGTAAATGACTGCCTGTACATGTAAAATCACCGACGCCTTGACCAAATTATGCATAGAAAACTTTCGTACACGCATCTGACTGCAATGTACAGTATACATGCAATATACCTGAGTTTTCTATTGTAAACCCACCAACTGTATATAAAAAGAAATAAACTTTAGACCTACATAAACGGTTTATTTTGTGTCTTAGTATTTTTTAGAAATCTTTTTTATTTGATAGCTTATTCATTCTAGCAATAACATTAAAAGCAGGATTATTATTGTGTTGTGTTCATTTTTTTTTTTTATTGGGTGGAATTATTTATTCAACTATTTATTCACTGGAAATACAAACTGCTAATCAATATAATCAATAATATTATTGGACAGAAACATTAATTTGGAATAATAATATATTCGGACATTTATATTTTGGATTATATTAATTTATTATCTCAAAAGACTGTTGACACTCATCCCAATAAAAGACATTGGCAGAATACCACATAAGAGACTACGGGCACATCAACACATTTAGCGTTGGATCTTGTTTGGAATACCTCTGGAAATGAATTAGAACTTTATTCAATAGGAATTGTGATATAACGTTTGGACATTTTGTGATTTAAATCATGATGTCGTAAACGCTTTTTAACATTACACTATGTATCCTATAGAAATAAATTATTCGTTGAATTTGACAAGATGTTTTGGTCGCCACTCCTTTTTGTTACTTAGTTTAAGATCATAAAGTCGTAACACAATGTACGATAATGTTACTTCTCGGAAAGTTCATATGACGGCCTATCTCAAGGGCATCGAACCTTATTTGGACGGGACTAAAACAGAGAAAATGCTTAAGTATCACGGACCGCAACAGCAAATACAGTTTCTTATCAATAATTATGCATCTTAACTAAAATGAATAGTTTCAATAGGAGTTTCAATAGGTTTGCATACATAACCAACGGCCTTCAATGTTAACCAGTGGACCGCGAGTTGGATACGCACACACACATACATACACACACATTCACAAGAAGCTTAGATTAATAAAAAATTACCTGTATGTATCTGACATAATATATGCAGAAATCTTACACCACGTATTTATATCAACCACCAGACCTGTTGCTATTTAAATGAAGCAAACGGAGTATGAGAGAACGCAATCACGAATCGAGTTGGAAATTTATAGATGGAGTTTACTTCCATTCGAATAGAATACTCCTCCATCTTACTTAAATTTGGAAAACTTCCAAAAATGCTAGTATGAAGTTTGCAAGTTATTTGTGTCCATAGAGAACTTGGTACATGTCACAAGCGGAAGTGAGTCAGTAACAGATAAAAGGAGATCACTATATCTAATCGCCACTTTGAAGGACAGAAAACGTTTAGTTTTTTAGTTAAATGTGTTAACATGTTAGGGTTGGCTTACGAAATATTAGCAGTTTCTCTAATGTGTTATAATCAGTTAACGTTTTGAAGAAGAAATTACTTAATTATGCTTTGCAGTTTTGAAGATGTTTAGGGTTTATGCTGCTCGTGCTATGTGTAATTTCAAGCGAATATAATTGACCTTGCTCGTTCATTAAGCAAAGACGATGCTGTTGACGTCAATATTAGCTTTATACACGGAAAAAAACGGAACACGTTTCTTTGGTTCCTATTACAAAATAGTACTGCATAATCAACTACGTGACTTACCTTATTATGTAGAAAATTACCACCACAAGAATTATCATAATCACAACGCACGTACAAATAGATATGATGAGATCACTGTTCTCTGAAATAAGAAATGATTTGAATATGTAAGTTTCTTGCAAATGCACGAGAGAGATAGAGAGAGAGAGTGTTGTAATTGGAGCTGTGGTACAAAACCCTACTTTCAATCTAACGTCAACATAATTCATCAACCCTCACCCCTCCATGACACCCTCAAATTTGTCTAAACGTCTACGAAAACAACTTTGTTGAGGCAACAAAATTTATTTCATAATCGAATTGTTATTGAATTGTCGCCATCCTCAAAAAAAAATAGGGGTTTGATCCAGAAACACCACTGACTATTTATATATTTCACACAAAATTTTGATTATACGATTGCTAGCAATTTCAATGCATTTATATTCGATATTTCACATAAAATTTTGCTTGAAATTTATAGCAATTATACAGCATCTATCATGTTTGTTTTTGAAAGTTGAGTATATCATCAGATCTGCAATCTGATCAGACGGAGTTATCTCAACAGCAGTTCGAAGAACCTGCTGATCCTTACATTACATTACCATCCCGCCGAGTTCAATAATTTTCAGACCCTTTTGTGTTGCAAGCTCAGATTTTACAGTTGACTGAAGTAAATGAAACAGATTTGTAGATGAGAAATTTGTTAGTAAAAGGTGATTATCAAATCTCCAGCTATTATCGAATCTTGCAAATGCTGTTGCGATTTCTGGGGGGTCTGATAATTTGTCAAGAACAAACTTCGCTTTGCGAAATCTGCAAGTTTCAGCATCACATAATATTGTGTTTATATTTCTCTGATATTATGATACAAAATTGTCATTTAGAGACTTTGAAAACGTGTATGATGGCAAATTTATATAATTGACATATCGTCGTAAACGATCTCTCAAAATGTCAGGAAAGATTCTTGTGTCATCCAAAAATATAACCTGTTTGCTGGCAATGAAATTTGAGTTATTATTAATCTAAAAACTTAAGCTTCATCTAGGAGTATAACACCAGCTGGTTATACGATAAAAGTAAATTTCAGCGATGAAGTAAATTACACTGACGTAGTTTACATGAATTTTTCTGGACATTGATCGATGCCGATATTCCATCTGCACCATATCAATCATGAGGTCACCGAAATAGCATTGCAAATTTATTTTTAAGAGAGGTATTTATACCACATCCAATATATGATTTGTATGAGGCTAGCAGAGGAAGTGTTATCAGGTCCATTAGAACAAGTTTTAGTCGTGTTAGTAATACTTCTTATTTAATAATTATGATCAGTAGAAACAATAATTATTTCGTTAACTATTACTCTCATCGTTTTGTTTATGAGGTATTTAATGGACCAATCCCCGAAGTGCTTTGTACTCCATTGATTCAAGATCTATATTTAAGATATCTCTAATATTTTCTCGTATCAAGCAGCAGTGAGACCATTTCATGACAGTTTCCTTGTCATATCTAGCAAATATTTTAAAATCTTTTTCAAGATCCGATGTCTCATAATCTGTTAAATAGTTCCTTCAATACCGAGTAAGGATCATATCCAGCGATAAGATAAGCACGCTTCAGATTCGTTTTATTGCTGTTCTTGGAAACTTTACCAGCGTCAAACTGCAAGTTCATATTTAGGAGTTTAGCTTTCACATTACCTCTTATTTCGTCTGGCATTTTTATTCTGTTGGATACAAAATTTTATGAATAATGTCGCTGATAAAATATTATATGTTTAGAATAACTTTCATTATATATTCGATTTGTAATTTGTATTATCCTATTTACTATTGTCAGCATTACAACTCCACAAGCACATATGGCAGGTGGAATAATTCCAAAGAAACTACAAAGTTTAGTCAGTAAACTCTTTACAACGTCTGCATCTGCAGCTACTGCAGGTGCAACGATTTCAAGAAATTCAGAGTAAGCAATAAAAAAAATCTTGTTAACGTTAAATCAGCAGCAGCATCAGTTCCAGCATTAACTACAGCAAACTAAGCGAACTCATTTGAGGTAACACTTCCGTTTCTATTATCTTCGAACCACATTATATTTGTTTCAGCAGATCTATATTAATCATCGCTGAACGATAAAACGTTTAAGATTGTACTTGCAACTAGTAGGTGCATATAAATATTTTGAACTGTTTGATTGGCGAGTTGATATTTGGCTCTTTTATACAAATTCCAGCCATTGTTCACGAGTGAAACTTTAGCAGCAATATTAAAATCAACATTAGTATTCTGTTACTACCGCGTACTTCATGGACTGCCTTTTTGGCAGCAAAAAATACATCTTCGTCTCTAGTATTAAATGTTCTGATGACCATATTGTTAGACTCATTGGAGTTCTCTTAGAGATCTTAAAATATAATCGAACTCCATTGCAGAGTCGCAAACGGTTATCAAGATATGTTTTATAGAAATTTTTATTGTAATCGGCAAAGAAATCGTCATTATTTTACAATCACATATAATGCAGCAACATTAAGTTTTAGTCTAGCTCGTGTTACGATTTTTCTAACAATCTCTTCGTTGGTCGTAGACAAAATTTTGTCGTTGTTGGCATCGCACATTCAGTGTCTGATGATGGAGCTATATCAGAAATAACCGGTTTTATATCCGGGTCACTTGGACTCCACCATTGATTCTATCGGCGATCTTTTGTACGATAGAATTCGTTTCAAAATTGTTTCTTATATTCTATACTCCGCTGCTCATGTTGTGTTTTAATTGTAACTACTCATCTTCTATTCGTTTGAAATGTTTCTCAGCTGTAACACCTTTTCATAACCTAAAACTTTATCAAAGACTTCCAAATATATATTCGCAATAACACCTTGTCGTACTATCGCATCATAATTTTTAGCATCATCAATCTAAACCATTTCTAGCCTCATCTGTTTTTTGTGTTTCATTATTCAAACTTTTGAAAAATAATTTTCATTTTAGTCGATAATCTTGCTTTTTTGTTTTCTTAAACTTCACATCATGTCAACCTCGAAGGTAAAATATTCTGAAACACTAATGTTTCTGCAAATAGTGTTTTAATAATTTTCTAATATATCTTAACTTCCTCAAGTATCTTTTGTTCTTTTCATTGTTCCTAATACCTCAGCTTGTCGTGCATCAGGTCCTCCAATTCGCTCAATAATATTATCAGCAACTTTTCTTTTGTCCTTCATCGCAAAACTTTATCTTTAACTTTTTCTGCACCCTCAAGTGATATTTTATCAACACTGAGTTGCTTGCCAACAACAGACTCGGTGATAAGCTTAAAAAGTCTTGCTGTTTCTTCTAATGTTTGTTGTTGCCCAGTAGGTTCTTATTCTTAGCCATACATTTCTTTAGAAACTATATTCATGACCTCTCCATTATTATGATCAACACATTAATTTTATACTTCTTTACAGTCTAAGAACTTATAAATTCAGCGAAGCCTGTGCTTTGTATCTATGGCAAGTTTATTAAATAAGAACAATATGATATCCCAGCGCTTCGTCATGATAAAGCTATAAAAATTTATATCTGGAAAGATCACCGCATTGTTCTCGTGATATGTTGTGCGCGTCAATATTGTCCAGCCCATTAAACAGTATAAAACAACCCGTAATTCGTCCGGGCAAGAAAAATTGCATTCTTTCGTCGGTGTCTTGACAACGAAAAGTAAGATTTGGTCTTGTTCATTTCAAAATGTTTTAACGGCGTGTCATCCAATACAATAATGTTTTGTTCGTCCAAGACTAGCTCAGCAACAAAAACAAGATGTTTAGATGTTCGTATAACAAAGATATATTCGCCAGCAGCAAGTTCATGTTGTAGTTGTTCATTGTACTCGTTCAGATACTCATATTTGTCCTGCTGCAGATTGATCGTATAGATATACACCCAATCGTAGTTGGATATGCCTTTGAGTAACAAGTTCAAGATCCATTACGCCCAACTATCAGTTGACGACAATACGGTAAATCAAAATTGTTTTTATTTTTTTATTACTAGTTCTGTGTCAAAGTTTAGTATGCCCTTCATATAACACGTACACGAAATTTTAATAGCAGGATATAATAATGTGATCTACTACACAAAATTTGGGCCGTTAGTTTGTGGTTCATCTGCTGAAACAACTGCAACAAAAGCAGATTTTGATGTAGCAAATTATCTTAAGCGATCCGGTCACATAACTACCGGCAGCCTTATTATGTCAGGACAAAAAGTGATAGATCTAGAAACAACATATCTTCCTGTCAACGTCAATAAGACACAAGCCGTTAGTCATAATCAACTAACCATAGCTGTATTTAAAAATATTCATTTGCATGATGAGATACCATCAACATGAACAACAAATGATAAGTCTAAGCACATCATATCCGCTAAACGATGTTGATATCATACAGGCGGTAAGTTATAATCATCTAAATAAGGTGGCAAATTTGAAAGTAAGCAAATCGGGTAATTTGATAGAAAGATAACAGGGCTCCAACAAACTTTCCTCAGAGCGGAAAATCAAATGCAGTATCTTATGATCAGCTGAAACGCTCATTGACAGCGTACTTAAAACTAGCAGGAAGATCAATGACAGGTTTCTTAGACATGGGAGATAAAGTGATATACAACACACAACTCGATAATACCCCACTTTCCAACGACAGCTGGATAGAAAACATAAACTTTGTAAAACAAAAGTTTGTGATAAAATCCGGCGCCACAATGACAGGTAATCTTGACAGGTGCGTCAACAAAATAACATCAAATGCGTTTCCAATAGCATCATCAGATCTGACAAACAAGAACTACGTTGATGACATGTTTGCTGGTTATACCGCAATGAGAGTGGCAAAATGAGGGGACGCAATAACATGCACGCTAAACATAGGATCAAATAAAATAAAAAAAACATATTATCTATCTCCATTTGATCTGATAAACCAACCTTACGTCGACGTGCCAGAAAATAATGCAGTTTATGTTGTGGTTACATCATTTGATTCTCTTTACGTTAAGCGAACCGAAGGCACAATCACAGGAACCATCGACATGGTTACAAATAAAATAACATCAACATTCGTTATTGTTGCTGCATCTAATCTTGTAAATAAACTTTTTGTTGATAGTGTTGTCGGCAGCACAAAATGAGCTTACAGTAACGTCGGTCATATTCCACACAGTGTCTTTTTAATGCATAGGCACGCCAGGCGGCCAAAAAACAAATTTTCGGTCTCGGTTGTGTTAGCAGTTTAGTACAATCTTATATATATATATATATATATATATATATATATATATATATATATATATATATATATATATATATATATATATAGTTTAATACAAACAATACTATCATACAGGTTAGAGAAATTAAATTCGTCAGCTAGTAAATGTTAACCGTCACCCTGCCTGCACGCACCAACCCATATACCGTCACGACTAAGCACGCATCACCAAAAAATGATGGCACTGAATCGGTGTTATATAAGCTCGTGCGTAGCAGACACACTTGCATGACGACCTAGTAATTAATTATCATATATATATATATATATATATATATATATATATATATATATATATATATATATATATATATATATATATATATATATATAGTCGTTCCAGACTCCTATGAAAGAAATCAAGGTATATAGGATTTTTGTATTACAAAGAATTATAAATATATACCAGACAACAGATATATATATATATATATATATATATATATATATATATATATATATATATATATATATATATATATATATAAAGAATACAAATCATATGGCGAATAACAACCCTTTCAAGCGTACTGGATCCACCAAGGGATCACGTGTGTCAGGGATTAATTAAAAAAGATGCAATAAACTGACGACGAACAGTACGAAACTAGTAACTAACTAGCCTAAGCGCTTTCGACTCTTAATGAGTCTTTTTCCAAGACAAATACAAAACATATATACGATAAACAAATAAACACAAAAACGTTGTGTTTGTAAACCTCTACATGGCTGTCTTTACATGTGCTAAAACTATAAATACAACCAGCTTGTATAAACTAGATGCAGAAACTGAAAACGTTGTATAATTCCCTAAAAGCTAAAAGTCTACAAGCCAAAGCGACATCCATTTTTACTTTTTGTACATATGTAACGCAGATTATATCCCGGATATTTGATTCTATACCGGTTATTTTTATAGTAAAAATTGAAGGATAATAAGATTTAGAAAATGTTAAATTTTACTAGTGCATAGTTTTCATTTTCTAGACTTCTTGGTTTAGACCGCTTGGTTTCAATGTTCTAAGGCGGCATATCCAGTATGATTCCTTTTCCTTCCTGGTTTCGGAACTCCAGCTGTGGTTGTTAGCAATAGCGATAAGTATTATATCACTGAAAGTGTGGCCAGGGGAGGAGAAGTGTTCTGCGACCGGGCTTCTGTACAGCTTTTTTGTCATCCAATCAGATCTATGAAGGTTTATCCTTTTGTGTAGCTTTTCAGTTTCTCCCACGTACTGAAGGCCACAGATCTTACATGTGATCACATTCTCTGTTTTGCACGTTTTGTTTGGACCATGCATTTTTAGTTTTTCTTTAGTCACTGTGCTAGTGAATGTCTTGGTCTCTATCATATGTTGACAGGTTTTGCATCTTTTATCGCCACAGGGTCCAGATTGACTAGGTTGGTTTTGACTAGCGATTGGCGTTAGCTTTGCCCTGACTAGGATGTCCTTTAGGTTTTTTGGTCTCCGGTAAGCTACTACAGGTTTGTTCGGAAGTATTAGGTTTAGTATGTCTGACGATTGCACGGTTAGTCAGTGGTTTGCGATGATTTTACCTACTTTGGGATTGTCTGGGTGATAGGTCAGAATAAATGGTATCCTATCAACCTTTTCTTTCTGTCCATATCTGAGTAGGTCATCACAGTTTGTTTGTTTGGCCCTTTGGATTGCCTCCGCAATCAGGTCTTGGTCGTAGCCTCGGTAAATTAAATGTTTAGCCAGCTCTTCAGACCTTTCTAGGAATCTTTCATCGTCGGAGCAAATTCTGCGTATCCTCAGTGCCTGGCTATATGGAATGTTCTTAATGCAGTGTTTTGGATGACAGCTGGTTGGGAGGAGATACTGGTGTTTGTCGGTTAGTTTCGAGTAGATGTCTGTGTGTAATTTGTTTTCCACCAGTCTGGTTTTTGTGCCCAGGAAAACATGGTTTGAGTTGGAAATTTCTGTCGTGAATTTTATTGAAGGATGGAAGTTGTTTGCCTTTGATATGAAGTCATCCAGACTTTCTCTTCCATACTGCCACTTCATTTCTATATGATCGATAAAGCGTACCCACTGCTATGGTGTACGCTCAACCGATGCTAAGAGCTGACCCTCAAGTTTTCCCATGAAAATGTTAGCATACGAAGGGGCCATTTTAGTACCCATTGCAGTTCCATGGATTTGTAGGTAATTTTCTTCATTAAATTCAAAGTTGTTAAGTTTTAGGACAAGCTCCAGGAGTTGGACTAAGAAGTGTGTGGGTGGATTGTTTACAGTTCTTGTTTCCCATGCTTCGCTACATGCCTGTAACCCTTCGTTGTGCGGTATGTTGGTGTACAAAGATGTGACGTCTAAGGAAGCAAGTAATGTATCTGGCAGTAATGGTTCACTAGCTTTGCTTTTTATGAGATAATCTGTCGTGTCTTGAAGATATGATGGTAATTTGTGGACATGTGGTCTCATAAAATGATCTAAATATTCTGATATCCTTTCTGTGGGGTGCCCGTTACCTGAGATTATAGGTCTGCCAGGGTTTCCTTGTTTGTGCATTTGGGGTAGAAGATAAAATCTACCTGCTCTTGGGTTTTCTGGCCTTAAGTAGTTTTTCGTTTGCTGGTCTATGCGTCCGCTTTTGTACGCCTCGTCAATAACATTAGTGATGATTTTTGCATATTCCAGCGTTGGATCATGGTCCAGTTTTTGGTAGAACCTAGCGTCACTTAGTTGCCTACTTGCTTCACTAATGTAGTCTTCCCTATTCATAACGACAACAGCGGAACCCTTATCTGCAGGCTTAATTATAATGTCTGTTCTGCTTTTCAGTGAGTGCAAGACATCTGTTTCTTCTTTTGTCAAATTAGAATATTTGTTAGTATGGTTGATATGTCTGGAAGTATCGTTTTCATGGTGGAGAAACAACTAAGTTTTTGGAAAAAAAATTCATTGTCATGATACTGTTGCAATTTAGAAGCTTAATTTAGGAGGACCATTAAATGCTGGTGTCGGCCGAATATACAACTGGAGATTAGAGGGATTAACAGATAATACCACATGGACAACTCTGTACAGCTCAACGGGTTTTTATATTTAAACAGGTCAATAGTTTACTATCGTTGATGCTAACACTGTTAACAAGTATATTAATTTTTGCATATATGTTGTCAATGCAGAAAGTCCTTACCCTGTTTGACAGTGTTTTAGCTGTACACGATTGATGATTTAGTCTAGGTCGTTACGATTTAGTGTAGATGTTGTATTAACAAGGATCGCTATGCGATTCACTTTAATATGAATTGATTTGTAAGTGTATGTTGACCCTCCGTCAATCAGAGTTACAAAAGAGCTTTGCAACACCATATTTTACCCTGAAACAAAAATAGAAATAGCTGACGTTGATCAGCTAGACCCCGAAAGTGCTAGAGAAACTCAAGCAGTTAATGAAATCGATAGAATGAAAAGTTTAACACTCAAATAACCTAATCTACAAGTCAACGAAGACAACTTTGTTAAAGTTGCTGGAATGCGAGGTACACAGATAAAAACAGCAATCCAAGATTTTGATATCATTAGCAAGTATTGTCATCCAAACGTTTGCGAGGAACAACGATTACGAGCTGAGTCGCTGTTGACAAAGACGTTGTTCCAGATTAAGAATGAAACATTTACGACGATCAACAGCTCTGAACTCGTAAAAACAAAACATCATGGTTGTAAGAAACATGAATAAGATAGAATAAAAAAAGTTCATAATGAACTTGACGGACTAGCAGAACTAAACAATTTGACTCCAAAAAAAATCGCAGAATAAGAGATAATTTTGTTAAACGAAAAATATTTTGTGAGTTGGGTATGGACCATCCTAACAAAAAAAACGTTATTCGATATTCCAGGTAGCATATAATCATGATTACGTCGATCTATTAAAGACAGCATATCTGATATTAATAGATTCTCTGACAAACAGCGATTATCAAAGAAAATTTTTCTGCATAAATGTGGCACTGAAAACAATACACGCAACTGAGTCAGAGATTGAATCTTACAGCGATACTGAACGAGACCTATTTTATCAAACACTCGATAACATAACCAATATTAGTAATGCTATTAAACCTGTTGATTATGATCTTGAAGGCAAATTTCATTAAAAACAGGAAGCCGGAAAGCTGCTGACAGAAACAAAATATAAAAGTATAAAAGATTTGATTGTTTTGGTATATAGGTAGTACGGGGTTCGCGTTATCGACAATAAAAGAACTTAGCAAAAATATGAGAACAAGAACATGTCTTGCAAGATAGCAACAGCCTAATAACAAAATATTGAATCATCTTTGAGCTTATCTCCGAGGTTAAAAATTTATCATGCTAGATCTGATGCAAGAACTTCAAAAACGATTTATTTGTTGATATTAATAGTGAAATATGAAAAACAGTATTCGCTAAATTTTGTGTGAAATATGAAATATATTGGAAGATATTACTGTGGAAGACACCACGTTAAAGACGAAAAAAATCTATTTTAGGGTAAGTATATCACGATTATACTTGACAACGAAGTATAGCACGTACGTCAACAATTGAAACATGATAAAGTTGTCTCTAGTTTGCAATGATTAATCGGAATATTTTGATAAACTTGATATCGTCATAAAAGAACTTGTTAAAACTTGACAATCTTTATAATCCAGTATTTCAAAACAAATAAACACAAAACTTACAGTAGATTATGAGTTTTAAAAACTTACATTAATAAAACAATAGTTTCTCATGGAAACTTGATCAAAATGTTAGAATATGATTCTCTTATCAGCGGTAAAATTAACTTGTATTTCTTTTGTCATGACGATGAGAGTTATATTATTGCAAAAATTGAAACATTAAAAATATCTTGAGAAATCTTGCAATTTTGCGTGAAATGTCAGATATAAAAATTACTATTAATTACATAGTAAAATTTTGTGTGAAATATTTAAGTAGTCTGACATCAGGGGTGTTTCTGGATCAAATCCAAATTTTGTTTGATTCACGCGACGATTCAGTAACATGTCCTCGTATTGGTAATCGATTAAGAAATAAATTTTGTTGCCTCAAAAAAGATGTTTTTGTAGTTGCTTAAATTAACTTGAGGGTCATATGGAGGAAGAATCATGCTGTCGTCAGATTCAAATTAGGGTCTTTAGCCAGAAACTCTCTTATATAAGAGAGAGAGAGAGAGAGAGAGAGAGAGAGAGAGAGAGAGAGAGAGAGAGAGAGAGAGAGAGAGAGAGAGAGAGAGAGAGAGAGAGAGAGAGAGAATAAATCTTACTAGAAGTTCGTTTTGGTTCGCAGATTGTACACTATTTTATCTATAATTCTGACATAAGATTGTCAAAAACCGAATGATTTGCCACATCGTTTCTTTGATAAATCTGAAGAGAACAATTACTTTAATGTCACCATACATTTTTGCACACATTGTTGCAATTGTTGTGCTATATAAACCATCCCTTACACAAAGTGCACACTCATATCAATGCACTGAACCAATTAAGGATTTACTCCTTTTGACAAATGTGTCGTCAAAAATGAACTAAAAGAGAACGATCAATGTATGTATGTATGTATGTATGTATGTATGTATGTATGTATGTATGTATGTATGTATGTATGTATATATCTATATATATATATATATATATATATATATATATATATATATATATATATATATATATATATATCTTGTCTAAAATGGACACGATGTGGTTAAAACAAATACGACATTAGAGACATGTAAAGTCTGCTTACAATGTCAGTATTAATTTTTATTATTTTCCTGAAGTACCTTTAACTTCTGGAAGACAATGTTCTCCTTCGAATCCACATATTGGTTTGTCCAAAGGGGGCATTCCGTCTGCCGTGTACCATGTAAAGCCATCCCAACTGGCTGTTTCTATGCACTGCAAACAGATTACGTAGCGTTAAAGGACACTGTGCAAACAAACCGTTGCATCATGTGCATTTTATCTGACACCGTCATTTCTGACGTAAACTTTGGTAAAACATAAGTAAACTTTAGTAAATGAACAAATTTCATGGTCTATTTCCTTCTCCCTTAGTCCCCCTATCATGGCTTTAGTAAATGAACAAAGAGTATGATCCTTAGTGTATCCTCCGTTAGATCCCAATCCAATACTTAAAGACTTAAGCGGACATCTTTAAATGTATCCGCTCGTTATGCGGTTGGACCGCTCCGGTGGCTTAAGTGGTTATAGCGCCACCTCGGATGCGGTAGGTAGCGGGTTTGAAACCCGGCCGAGTCATACCAAAGACTTATAAAAATGGTACCAACAGCTGCCTCGCTTGGTGCTCACCATTAAGAGGTAGTGTTATGACTGGTTGGCCTGGTGTGAGAATAATATCATGCTACATGTCTGCGGTATGATGCACCAATGCTAGATATCACTATAATGTGCCACGCTGCAGACACCGAACCAATATGACTTAAAGAGTGTTAAAGCTACGTTAAAAATCCAAAATACACACGCACACTTCTTATGCTATCCAAGTATTTGCAGGCCCCATTGTGATGTGCGTTAAAGACATAAAATTAAGGCATTTTCCAACTAAATCATGCATACGTTGTTGTAAACTAGCTGACAAATTATATATTTTTTATTGATTGAATATAATCTATAATAAGCGGTTTAAATCTATTAGAAAAATTATGAAAGTATCAGAAGCTTGGGGTATTTTTGTTGTTATGGAGACACTTTTGGTAACAAAAATTTACACTGCCAGTCTATACAGAATGCAGAGTACATAATATTATGAATTCTTACTGCACAATGTTCATGCTATTAGTTTGATTTGTAGATTGGTTCACTGTCTTCATAGGATGAGCAGACAAGATGCTCAAAGCGAAATCATTCAGATGGTAACTAAGGGCAACGAGGTCGTGAAAAACAGACTTCATTCGCCATTTCCAATGTCAACAATAGACGTGCTATGGATATTTACCACCTGTACACTGATATGTGCGAAATTCATATGTATTCATATGTATTCATATGATTCATATGTATTCATTCATATGTATGAAATTCATTGTATCTATACATCTGTATGTATCTTCTTTTGTGTACTAAGTTCATTACTTAGTATAAATAATTAAGGTCCAGTCAGTTAGGAACGTGATGTAACCAACACACAGATGTCATCAACCATATTGTTCATGAAATCTAGAGAAGCGTTTTAGATTTAACAGAGCAAGATATGTTATACATGGCGGCCTGTATAGTTAGTGGAGGACGAACAAGTGAAAATCCGATATGAACTATTGATTCACAGGAAGCTCTTGGCAGCTTTCTCACACACCCGAAATTGCTGAGCCCGAGACTTTAACCCATGTGGACAGATTTAAGATGGTAGCGATCGGTAAAAGTGATCACTTCAGAACGCTTAGCTACGCGGATCCCCTCTAGTGAAAAAGTCATATATTTAAAGGGGACGAACATACAAAACTGAAATTTGTATATTTTGTATATATATATATATATATATATATATATATATATATATATATATATATATATATATATATATATATATGTGTGTGTGTGTGTGTGTGTGTGTGTGTGTGTGTGTGTGTGCGTGTGTGTGTTTGTGTGTGTGTTTCATTTTCTGAAAAGTTGTACCTTTCTTTCTTACTCGTTACGAAGAAATTTATGAAAAACCGATCATCTATCCTGATCCGTCTTGAATAGACTAACGCGCTTCCCTCCCCCCCCCAACAATTAGCGGATATGACGTCAGTTGAGACAATGTACACACCAGCATTCTTGATAATACAGTCAAGCGTTCTATGAAATGGCTTTACTTGAATGTTTAAATTATGTCGACTATCAGTGATGACACTAATGTGGATGACAATCCAGGAGTAGAATATTTTATTAACATCCAACATTATATGTATTAACCGGAGACAAATTCATGTTACAAAGATGTACATGAATCGTCAGCTTCTGACAATTACGATGATTTGTAGTATCGTCGGTCTGGTGTAGAAGAAGCACAGGTGCTCTAAAACGCAAATTGGTAAGTAATCTTAGTCTGAACAAATCTTTAAATATTATTTATAAACTATCTTTAATTTTAAATACCAAAATGAATAGCAGTACAAAATCTAATTCAATAAACCGGGTAGGGAGAGGTTTAAAATTTTGTACCGATCACGATTTTTGTTCCAAATTTCATTTTTGCTACATTTCTTTTTCTTCTTTCTTTTCAATTTATGTTAAGTCAAGACAATTTAATATTACAGATCAGAGTTTTTCTTGCCATTTTTGTTTTCGTTTGGTGGGGGCTGGAAATTGGTTTTCACTTTCTATAGCATGGATTAATCAAACAGTTATTGATATGGATTTGTACATGTGATAATTGGATGAATGCTCTTCAAAGAAATGGACATTTAAAATATCAAACAGGCAACAGTTGTTCAAATAATTTTAGCCTTTTATACACAAAGGTGCTTGTGTAGCAAATGTGTTTCAATGGCCAACCACGAAGAAATATTTATTGCCAATCTCAATGGCTTTTGGAAGAGAAAGTGTGTGTGTGTGTGTGTGTGTGTGTGTGTGTGTGTGAGAGAGAGAGAGAGAGAGAGAGAGAGAGAGAGAGAGAGCACATGTTACACCCCACCTCTTCCAAGGCACCATAAACCAATCTGTTAAAAATAAATACCATGTAGCCATGTATACAGTGATTTAATTGGTGTGAAATTATGTGTAATAACTATACTATTCAGTAAATTATTTTGTCCCTTCAGAGTCTACCGACACATAGCATATAGATGATTTGTCCGCTGGGTGTGGAAGATGCTTGGTAAAAGAAATATAAAAATATTACCATCATCTGTAGTGAGCACGATTCGCAAGACCTTCTCATCTGAAACCTTCACATGATTCATGTATTCTCGCTTCTAACTGACGAATCTGAAAACTCATGACAGTTCTAGAAATGTGTGTGAATACATGTGTATAAAGGCAAAATAAAAAAAAATCAGAAGCTACTGATGTTTTAAACTTTATTGGCTGAAATTACACGTTCATGTGTTGAAACGTTGACGGTGCTACTGAATTATTTAGTCCTTATCATCAAAGCCAAATTCTTTCTGTATGAAGAAGTTACAACTCTTGGTGGATGGTTCATTTCCTAGGCCCTGACTTCATGTGCTGTGCGATATGTGCTGTATAATTCTCGCCGCATTACAACCTCCTCCATCAGTTTTTGGACTGTTACGTATAGGTGATTAAATTGCTTGTGTGTAAGGTTTAATATTTATTTTTTAATTCATTTTTGTTTCATTGTATTTAATTGCAATGAATATTTATCTCGGATTCTATATTCTATTTTTAGTAGTGAGATATATTTTTATCACAAAGTTTGTTTATTCCAGACAAAGATGTATTACGTGAGAATTATCATTGAGTTCGTCTTACCCTGGTAATAATGTCAGCAGGAAATTAAAATGATTGGTCGGTATCTTTGCGTGATCACTGTTTGTAAACAACTTTTCATGATTGGTTTTTAAGTGGGTTCATATTGGCGGACGTGACAAAAATAGTGTAGTAAGAGAACACGACCAATCTCGCGAGACTTCAAATAAGGCATTGGGGTTCTAAATACGCAATTGTAATATTTTTTTCGGACAGTCATTCAAAACCTTGAATGAACAAGGTGTGATTTTTAATTTGTTGCCAGATTGTTTGTTCTTCGTCTGATTTTTGGATTTAATAATTTATTTCCCTGGAAACTCAACAAGTTGAATTTTCTATAAAAAAAAAAAAATCTAAAATAAATTCATAGAAGTTTATTCTGGAATTATTTGGAAACAAAGACTGTGATTCAAGCGAGGAATTATTGTTATTCATACATTGGACGTCATCGCTTTCCATATTTGTACGTCGTCGAGACTCGAACCTGGATTCTTAAAGGACTATTTAGTTATAGAGCTTGTGCTTTCATTCTTAGGATCACATTTAGGATCATATTCACAGATTGTAAGTCCTATTTACGAATTTTTATATTGCTAAGGAAATAAATTAATTTGTTAAAATATACAAAGCTTGTTGGCTTTCACTCTTTTCCTTGTTACTGAGTACGAGCCCTTGTCACGTAACAGGACATAATCTGAAAATATGAGTTTTATTAGAATCATATAGCAGGTGACAGTTTCTGTATGTCTTTGAGCAGTAGTCTTTTACAGATAATTTTTCTACCTCCTCGTGCGCCTTGTTGCTAATAAAGAAATGGAAATTGCACACTGTCAATAATTTATTCCATACTGTATGCTGATACTGATGCATGATGAATAGAGAGAATGTTAAAGTATTGTATATTATGTGTGTGTGTGATCTATGTTGCAGAACAAAATGTATTTCATTATCTTTAAAAGTTTGGTTTATTACATCCAAGTGAAAATTATAAAATCATTGTCAATTTTAATAAATGAATTTTCAATATGATTTAATAAAAGGCATTTATTAAGAACATACTGACACAATAAAGACAAATTACATCAGTGTATGCCTTGAGTTATCAAATACCCACTATATCAAGGAGAGATGGATAGGCTACTCGTATACTCTAAACTGTAATATGTTTGCATCATTTAAATCTAGCATTATCAACACATTGTACAACAGATTATCTAGCTTGATTTGATCCAGATTCTTGTCAAATCGTCATGTAAACACTTGGGAAACAAGTCTCCATTTAAAAGAAATGCTTATTACCTAAAGCTTTCTCTTCTTCTGTATAGCTCTTTTCCCTGGCCTATGTCGACAACAACTGGCCGGCGTGTCTTGTTGTCATAGTAGAAAAATAACACAAAAGAGTCGGCACTGCATCAGGTTTCCTAAGCTAAGTTTTTGGCTCAAACCCAATAGTTTGCACGAGTTTCGGGTCTTTTGAAAAACTTTCATGCTCGAAATGACTCGGTCATAAATTCCTTCTCTTTAATTTGATCGCCCATACAAATCACCTTTTAGGTTCCTTTGGAAATGTGGGGAAAAAAATAATATTTGTCTGGATTTGCTATTATTCACACAATTTAGAGCTGCGCATTGAACCATCTTGTTTCTACTTGACACTGAATATGAATATGCATGTTGTACGGGAATCGTCTCAAATGACGTCACATCCTGCTTGTATGAAAGGGAGATAACAACTTGGGGGAGTAGGTTCTTTCCATTTGATCTCGGAATTCAGCACCGTATTTATTATTAAACGTTTGTGAAAATACAATAAATGCAAAGAAAAATATGATAGATTATATACACAAACTACTACATATCCTTCTATTTACAATAAAATTGTGCAGGTCGAGGGTTTTGTCCCCCTTTAAGGCAGCACTGAATAGGTAAAGTACGGGTATGGACGGCGTCATGGTGTTTGCTATCTTTTAGTAATTTCATTGCATTCAGACAACAGACTGTGTTTAACGTATTAAAGTGACAAATTATTTTGCCTTCGAAACGTAGGCAGACTATAATTGCTATGAGATATTGTATGGTACACCTTTCTATTTAGTGTAATTGGATATGTACCTCATACCCCTTTGACCTGGTGTTCGCCAAAGCAGCTATGCGGGGGTAACCTTCTGGATGAGAAAAATGCCAGAACCAGTAAAACGGTTCACGGTCGCCATTTGCGTCAAAATGGACTGGCCCACTTACACCTGAATAATAATAATAATAATAATAATAATAATAATAATAATAATAATAATAATAATAATAATAATAATAATAATAATAATAATAATAATATGAAGAAGAAAAAGAAGAAGATGATGATGATGATGATGATGATGATGATGATGATGATGATGATGACATTTAGAAGTAGAAACGAAGTCAAAAGTATGATGATGCCGGTGTCAATGTGCTGACTGGTGGTTAGTTGAAAATAAGGGTGGGAATCAAGACAAACTGAGAATGATGAAAACATAACTATGATGACATTAACGACGAAAGCAATGATCATCAGCATTATGGTTGATGTGCATTTCTACTGAACAACATAACGAGACCATCTTTTAATTATAACGAGAATCAGAAGAATGACATTCTATCAAGTGAATACAATTATATGGACCATACGTGGCTTTTCAAGGTCAATATGATTGTTAAAAACTAAGTGTTCAATATAAGTTCCGAATGCACGGGTAACGTGTGAACTCTGCGTTCAGAGTATGAACCTTTCTGGGTTTTTTTGGCCAATAAATTATTTAAAAAACAGAGTCTTGACGAGTAGCACATAAGAAAAGTTTGACTTAAAAGCAAAGTCGTTTTCTTCAGTTTCGTTTAGTCGATGCAGCTGGAAAAACGCGAATATGTTAAATTAACTGAGATGACATGGACATCTTATCTTTTAGGTGGAGCTCTCTCTTCTTTCTAAATGCCACTGCCACCACAAGTTGATTTCTGCAAGAATCTTTTAAGCATGTTCCCTTTTTCATTTCTCAAGTAATACGCAAAAAATTAACATTACATGAGAAATGGTAAGACTCAAACAAGCAGAACTTGGATTGTTATTGTCAATTGGTTATTGTATTTCTTTCGTCATAAGTCTTAGAAAAAATGACTTCAGTGACAATTCAAAACGAGGATGATGCACGGGTCAATCAATCCTTGCCTTAGGGTTGTTAGGGATGTTAGCTAATCCATGTTTGCATTAGTGTTGTTAACTAACTTCATATGGGGAAACGGTTTCCTACTAGAACCGAGATTTCTTTCTTACCAGTAAAAAAGGTAGTTGCAGTGAATTCAAAGAACTTTCTTCCGTCTCGAACATTGATGTTATGAGTCATGGTGTAGTTAATCCATAATCCATACAGATAAGTGGCGTCGTATAGATATGGTGCATATCTGGTTCCCTAAAGCATAAATAAAATTAGTTTCTCTAAGAATTACATAATATTTCATTTCAGAATCTCTTCAGTACTGCAGGAAGTCTGAAGAATGATCAATCAATTATTAAAAACAAATTCCTCGAGAAAGTGCAATAACTATAAATATTAAATCTTTTATAAAAAATTTCAAGAAGCACTATTTATTTATTAAATATTATCATGACATTCTAAATTTCAATAAAATCCATTTTTCCTATACAAATATTGAAATGCGCTATAAAGCATTCCTGTTCATAGCCCGTGAATCTTTTGTGAGTAGTGATATTAAAATAACTTGTTTTGTGAATAGTGATATTAAACTGACTTGTTTTGTGAATAGTGATATTAAAATGACTTGTTTTGTGAATAGTGATATTAAACTGACTTGTTTTGTGAATAGTGATATTAAAATGACTTGTTTTGTGAATAGTGATATTAAACTGACTTGTTTTGTGAATAGTGATATTAAACTGACTTGTTTGGTGAATAGTGATATTAAAATGACTTGTTTTGTGAATAGTGATATTAAACTGACTTGTTTTGTGAATAGTGATATTAAAATGACTTGTTTTGTGAATAGTGATATTAAAATGACTTGTTTTGTGAATAGTGATATTAATATGACTTGTTTTGTGAATAGTGATATTAAAATGACTTGTTTTGTGAATAGTAATATTAAAATGACTTGTTTTGTGAATAGTGATAATAATATGACTTGTTTTGTGAATAGTGATATTAAACTGACCTCTTTTGTGAATAGTGATATTAAACTGACCTGTTTTGTGAATAGTGATATTAAAATGACTTGTTTTGTGAATAGTGATATTAAAATGACTTGTTTTGTGAATAGTGATATTAAACTGACTTGTTTTGTGAATAGTGATATTAAAATGACTTGTTTTGTGAATAGTGATATTAAAATGACTTGTTTTGTGAATAGTGATATTAAAATGACTTGTTTTGTGAATAGTGATATTATTATGACTTGTTTTGTGAATAGTGATATTAAAATGACTTGTTTTGTGAATAGTAATATTAAAATGACTTGTTTTGTGAATAGTGATAATAATATGACTTGTTTTGTGAATAGTGATATTAAACTGACCTGTTTTGTGAATAGTGATATTAAACTGACCTGTTTTGTGAATAGTGATATTAAAATGACTTGTTTTGTGAATAGTGATATTAAAATGACTTGTTTTGTGAATAGTGATATTAAACTGACTTGTTTTGTGAATAATGATATTAAAATGACTTGTTTTGTGAATAGTGATATTAAAATGACTTGTTTTGTGAATAGTGATATTAAAATGACTTGTTTTGTGAATATTGATATTAATATGACTTGTTTTGTGGAAATCCTCTTGTTAAGCAATCTTTGCTTTCGGACGATATCATTTATGAATTTATGATTCTCTGAAGGTTTAACCAAACTATGAAATATTGTATTATGCTACCTTGCAAAGTATAAATTTGTGCAGAAGGAAATAAGGAAATAATAAAAAAAAATCTCGATAAAACATAGAAATCCCTTGATGTTATTTATGTGTGAGATATTTCAGTTAACTCCTACAAACCACATAGCCATTATCGAGTGCAAAAGAATTATTCCACGGCTGTTCAAGCATGCGCACTGGTATCTGTTTTGCGAAGGAAAACATCTCTTTCTTGCTTTCTTCACTAGACCACCTTGCTATAGTGATCTGTCAAAGAATACAAATTTATTCAACTGTGTAACAATAACTGGATTGTATGTATTTACGTCATTATTACACTACTTTTCATATAATCTCTCTCTCTCTCTCTCTCTCTCTCTCTCTCTCTCTCTCTCTCTCTCTCTCTCTCTCTCTCTCTCTCTCTCTCTCTCTCTCTCTCTCTCTCTCTCTCTCTCTCTCTCTCTCTCTCAGAACCTGCTGATAAACTTTTCTCAGAACCTGCTTATAAACTTTTTCACATACACACGTTAGCCGATCCTGAGACTTGATCCAACAAGAACATATGTGAAAGGGGAGTGATTGGTAAATGAGAGTACTTTAAACCACTAGGCCACCTCCAGCTTGTTGGTTGAAAATACTTTAAAATTTTACGGTGAATATGAAACATTCTTTTGAAATAAGACACCGAATGATTTTAACATAACTATAAACCCTTCTGAAGCTAGTACCATACAATATCCGCCCCTGAATCTTATATGAAAGTTTCATTATTTTTTTATATCAATAGCACAGTATCTGTCTCAAAGTCATGCATTCGTCCCACTCCTAAAACATTACTTAAATATTGTAAAAACAAGTCATGAATATCCTTACATATAGCAAGTATCTAAACGCATGTTTTGCCTCATCGTCATCTTTGTTACCGGCACGCCAAAGCAGTTCCGTTTCAAAGCTGTCGTTTGACAATGCGTAAGGCATCATAAACAAGTAGTCTCCATTACACATTTTCGCTCGACACGCCGCTATCATTATATCACGCAATTTCTCCGTTGTACAGATGATGATTACTAAAATAAATACAATAATATAGACATGTTAAGAAAGTTCCTCAGATATGCATAAATAATATATATTTCACGTGTTTAATTTAATAAAAAAAACTTCTAATGGGGAGGAATTAAAGTTGTTACAAATAGTCATAAAAATGCTAAAGAATCTAATTAGCGGTAATAATATTGTCATAACAACAAGGGCGCACGAATTCTAAACTACTTTCTTTATCTTCCTATAACTAACGACTTCTTTTTCTCTACGTCACATGATGTGGTTTTAACCAATCTGAGTGCTTGCAACAATGGTTTTTGGTTAAAAATATTTGTAACTATCTGCAAGGGGGGGGGGGCTTTCTAAAATATCACATTATTTTGAGAAAAAAATATATATCCAGCAATATCAACAGAGATTTTTATAGTCCATCTATGCACATACAGTATATATTTTTACAAAGTAGAAAACACTTAGATAAACATTTAACGCTGAACCTTAAAGGTGTGAAGCATCAAAAGTATATCACGATATCCTACTTTAAATATCGGTGCGTAGTATCATGAAATTAAACTTACTCAGTAGCAGGTAAGATGAATCCTACAACTTTTGGAGATTGTTACTTTTTGCAAATAAGGCTTTCTAAGAAAACAAAAATACAAGGTCAATAACGTTAAACCGAAATGTTTCTCTAATTGGGCTAACGCATTTTATGTTATCTTTAGCGCTTTTATCTTTACCGCTTGTATTTTCAAAATCTGATGCGTTCTCGTTTACCTACACTGACACTCAATGTTTGTCGTCACCCTTTCTGCTGTTGTGTGTGTACCGCGAGCTAAACAAAACGGTTCCATGCATTTATACATCGCATAAATATTTTCCCATGCTAAGTGAGTCTATTGGCTGATACCGTGTGAATCTGGCCACGAGCAGTCGCGTGTTTTTGTTATGGGTGTCAAGAGGTAAGACAACTCCTGCGGCCTAAACGAGTATATCAACTCCACTAGATACAATCAGAAGATTGCAGTTATCTCCACTTAATTAAATCATTATTATTATTATATAAATAATAGCACTAACAATGGAATCTCACACATCTAAATTAGCTCCCTGTCCGTGATTCTGACAAGCAACAACTACAAGTTCATCAGGAGCCTCAGGTGGAAATTACAGAAAATACAGAACAGTTACTTAAACCAATTGTCGAAGCCAAAACAAATTGTTACAGCAACTGAGGCAGCACAAAAAGCTCTTGAGACATTACCGATTGATATTTCTGGGCGTCTTCTAGAAACCCTAACCACATCCCCTCCCAGGCAACCACCTCAATCTACTGATACTTCACGGATCATATCTGATGAAGAGATTGATAATCTTTATTTTTTTAACCAGACATTTGAAAGAGTATATTGAATGAGCAAAGCAAGAAAGGAAATAGAAAGAAGAAATGAAGCAGCAACTTGAGAAAGCAAAAGCAGAAAGGAAATTAGCGTCAGGAACAGGGAATAAAAAATCAGGCAAAACAACAGTTGAGGAAGAGGAACAATTACAAGGTGTAAGTTCAGACACCCCCGGAGCCACTGAAAGTGGTCTCGTCGCTCCTGGCGGAGTGGTCTTTGTATCCCATGACCAAGCAAGGTCCTTGTCGATGATAAACGACGAGACTCTCTGATTGGCGAAAACCGAGCCGGCAATTATTCCACAGAAATCATTAATGAAGCTGATTATATTTGTCACTGATTATTTACAGGCGGTATCATTTATATTAATGTTCATCGGCCCCTAATTGATGAAATTGATGATTATTGATGAAGTTAGATCAGTGACTAGAATAGATGATGATCAAATATAATACTGAACGTGGACCTGTAGTTGTCTGGGTAATAAATTCGCGATTACCAACATATAAAGCAATCTATGGAGATGGATTTCAGGGTCCACTGAAAATTATAACACCAAAAGCAATACCGATTACAAAGCAATTGGGAATAAATGCTATTGACGTTGTTCGTGATAGAGGTGTTGGTGCTGTTGCTAGCATGGCATTCTCAGTAATTAAGGATAGACTGGCACGATTATTACGACGAAAACCTCAGGTAGTAAAACTTGTAAGCATCGAAGTTATGCCATCAAATGTTAGTAAAATAATTAATCAAGCTGCAAATCAAAAGCTAGCAGCGTTGGCTGGTGTACCCCTATCAGAAAAAAAAAATATATAACTGCTAGTCTAATAGGATGAAGAGGTCTTCGTGTTAGACGATAACAATTATAATAAAGATGTTTAAACGTGTATCTGATCCAGCATTTGACATGAACGTACCAGTTCTTAAGGATGAATCAGTGCGCATTATCAGTATTATTCTTAAGACGCACGTGTACCTAATGCAAGAGGAAGAATTGAGTTGTAAGTTCAGGATACAAGTAGACATTTGCTTCCCGCTGAGGCATCCACTGAGATCGAAGGTAAAACTTTTAAAGCAGATGATACAGCGTAAGGAATCGGTAATCCAGTTGGTTTTCTTAATAATGGCATCATTGCGTTATTTAACAGTACTACATGTAACACCGACGGACGAAATATTGAATCATGCCTGGAAAACGTCGAGTTGCCAGGAAGATAATTGGCCTTGTAAGATACAGCGATGATTACTCGAGATCAGCTGGTTCATCGATGATGTTTCCAAATGATACAACGTCATCCAGACAACAGAAACGTAACACTAGGTGCAGCTAGAACTGAATTTGCATCAATGAATTAAAATTTCAACTTCAGATTCTCATCACGTCGATCAATGTTGAACGGCAATAATGAGTTTTCATTTGTGATTCCACTATCGCATATATTTGGATTCTGTGGAAATATTAGAAAAGTTATATTTGGCGCTAAACACACCGTGTCACTTGTTAGAAAAAACACCGATAATGATGCACAATGCAACATGCTGCTGATGTTGATGCGTGCAGGTAACGTAATCCTGATAAAAAAAATTCATTGTGGATGCCAGTAATCACTGGCAGAAGAACAACGGTCACATTTGTTTATGGATCAAGTTAGTAAATCAACGTTATCATGGTTGAAGATGATCAGAGATAGTGTTCCAAGTAATGTTGCTGGGTTATTCACATGTTAGATAGCACCACAGCAGGGGAGTCAGAATCACAACATATATTATTCACATGTCAGGAAAATATCAGAGTAGATTTACAGGAACGAAATCCTATGGCGTTTGACATACTTGGGGTTAGTGAAGTTTTTTTTGAGAATAAACGATCAAGACCCTTCAAAAGAAGTCTTGGTAAATGTTGATAATAATCATATTACACGTGCTTATCATCGGTTGATGACATTTATGGGCTGTGATCAGAATGTTGATTCTGGTTTGCAGATATCTCAGCGGGATTTCACAAAATTATATCCGATCTATCATTTTTCATTGGAACACTTGGATTTATTCAGACAATCAGTCGTTGACATACACTTCCTCGCTCGATTAGCACGACTTCTCCGTTGGTGGTTATAGAGCAATCGCTGTTTTTCTCTCAGACAAAACAATATTACTTAAAGGAGTTGGTGGACGAATGATAATCATTGATGCCCCAGTAGAAAATTTGTAATTAAATAGTCTGTTATTATAATACCACATCATCATGTTAGTGTCAGTCTGAATCCTAGTTAGATTAAAAATCTACAATCAGTATCAAAAAAAACTGTGGAATAAAAATATTGCTGAAATCAGAACAGATCGCAGGTGGTTCAAATAAACGATAAATGACAGAATATAAGCTCATGCACTTCATTGACGCTAAACTATCAAAGACCGGCGTTGGATTTAATCTTTCTGTGGGTGCTATTAAAGACTCAGTCAACACGGGTGGTATACTTCCACTTCTTGCAGCTATACCAGCGTTGATAGCCGCTGCAGCCCCAACCGTTGCAAAAGCAGCTGCACTTTGTGCTGTTGGAACAGTTTCTGGGATGGCATTAAAGAAACCAACAGGTCACGGAATAAAAACTTCTCAAAAATGGGAAAGGGCTAAAGCTGCCAGGTACCTCCCTTTTACGCTATAGTAAATCCGGGAGCTGACCGGGTCTAAGGCTGCCCGGGACACATCATTGATACGTCACATGTCCAATTTCGATTTACTTGATGCTGCTAAAAAAAACTAAACATCAAACACTTCAAAGGTGATTTTATGCATAATCAATTACCAAAACAAACAATCCGTGTTGAAACCGGTATTATTAATCTCGACGGAAGTTATATCCCAGGTATTCATTAGGTTGCATACGCTATGGATCCTTGTGGAGTGGTTTATTGTGATTCGTTTCGACTGGCACAACCGAAGTAAGTTTTAAAACATGACCGATTTCAAAACACTTCCTTCTGGTATTCAACATTGCCAAAAGCAAACAATAACTGATTCGCTAATATGTTGCCCTGAAGTAATTGCTGTGTTCGACGCTGTGTCAAGGTCCCTGGTACCACCTCATGACGTCGTGCACGAGTATATCACCAGACAGTATAGCCATCCACCGTCGTTTTGAACAGGCCTTAGTGAATATACAATGGTAGATATTTAGAGAAGATCTTCTCGGAGTCTCAAACCTCAAGTAAATTATGCATGTGTGCAACCCTTGACTATTCAAGGATGAGCTCGCTAATCCTTTTAATCTTGTAGATGTTGACCAAAATGAAGTTGTTGATTTTCAGGATTAGCAAAGGCTACAAAACATAAGCAATATCCCGTTGAAAGATATCATTCTGCGATTTCCAGATGCAACCGAAGATAGCTTAGCGCTGTTTGCTGAAAACGGTAAAATTAAAATCTCGTTTGAATCAATCTTAACACTCAATAAAAAAAGAACTGGATGCATCAGAAAAAGTTTAGATATTATGTGTGACGATCTCAACATGAGCAGTGTAAGGGATCCAAACTATTCCATGGCAACAAACAAATACAAAGGCAGCAACAACGCCACGTTCAGAACAGAGATCAATGATCGTTAACTATCCGCCGGGGATACAATGACTGGTTCTTTCAATATGATATGACTAATAATAAAATTACAGGTCTTGGAGAACCAGAATCTAGTGTTTGATTACCGATGATGTAGTAATACGGTAGCGTATGAATCAGCATTATGGACAACACTCAATAAATATATTAAACATACCGCTAACATTACCGGCAGATAGAAATTCTTAATACTCGGCAATACAAAATTTACAATATCTACCACATTTACACTGATTCGTTAACAAGTAAGTGGATCCTCTGGATCTATGTTAGTAGTACTGGCGCAAAATAACAATTAATTATTCGTTGTAGAACCAGAACAAAAAAGGACTCAGGGAGTTGTATTGGCATCTTGAATTAATCACTGTAGTACCAATTACTATAATTGTATAATGACTGATCAACTGAATTATACTAGGAAGCATGCTTGTTGCAGACCCAAGTCAAAACTATCATGGATGAGTATAAAGAAAAACAAAACAAAATATGGCAGCCGTTATTACTTACATAATTGTATACTTTAGATCTGCCATTGTCACTGAAACAGCAACTATAATCGGATCAGCCACATATATGATAGCACCAGTAATAGGAAATAGTGTTGCAGTTATAACCGATGTTGCTGGTATTCTTAATATCATCGCAGAAAAGATATATACATGTGCGGCTGATAATGTACCCCAATATACAAAGTTGCTATAAGTGGCAGTACACGCTCACGCAAAATTATCATTGCTGATATCTTCAGAGCTCAATCATGGAATAATATCAGATCGGGAAATCGCAGAAATGATTAAGGTTTACCATGAAATAACTGGAAACCCAACCCTTCTTGAGTACCCTTCAATAAGGCTCTGGCTGACAGTTCTTTCTATTGGGCACCCGTCATGAGTCTATTTCCTGGCTAACATTCTTTCTGAATGTTTTTTTTTATGGTGGCTTCCTTCCTAAGGATGAGGATTCATTATTCCTATCATCTATTTTTGGGGTCTCCTGTTTTCCAATTTTGTGCACATCTCCCCCAAATATAACACCGGAGAGCGCAAAATAGCACCCACCACGTTGTTCAACATGGTGGAAGGTGGAAATGAATTTATTACTTTAGTTATAATCATAATTTTTGCTGAATTTCTCCTTAACCTGGAGCCCCCAATTTTATAAATGCAGTTTGAAAAGGGTTGACATATTTGTCGGTCACGGGATTCGATCTCCACACATCAAGTATGAAAATCCGCAGCATTAACATCAGAGTATGGATTTTCTGAAATTAAGAAGTTACATTTAGAAGCTTCCCAACAAGGTCACTAGAAGAAGATATTCTGCCTATTTTACCTGGACGACGGGGAACCTGGCAGTTTCTCCTATATACGATTAACAAAATTTACCATTTTTTACATGATATACTGAAGTAATGTCAACTTATCAATCACAAATCAATATACTAACATAAAACTCGAATCACGTTCTGTTTATGCATGTACTTTTCTTAAAAGTATATTGAGATTCAATGAATTTACTTCACATTCCAAACGCCATATAAATTTTACGTTAAATCTGCCATGGGACCACAAATATGGCGGCTGATGACGTCATTCATAACTATCTATTTCTGAAAATATAAAAATAGCTAACCTGGATTACATGCAAGGGGCGTGGCTTACGTTTCCTAAATTATCAGGGTAAATTTCTTTGACGAAGTCAAGGATTGAATATACCGTGACAGAGTTCCTGACGGAGTCGAGGGGGGGACAAGAATAACGTTTTCGTAACTATAACCACAACCAAAATTTTAATCTGCAGCTGCTAAATAATATTACTCAGATACAAGCAAGGTAACTCTTTAATCTCTCCTCTGGAGGAACGCTCGTTCCTAATGATATTGTTGTTGTTCCTGTGAGTGCTATTGAGAGAGCTATAACATGGATAAATTTCCATGGAATCTATGATATGTTATACCGATTCATTCATCACAAGGATGAACCATTTCCGATGTAAATATCTGGATTGTCAATGATTAGATAGAATAGTCAAATTTAGTTTATCTTGCGGTGTCGAGAGTTAGAAGAATGTCTCGGCTACAGAGGGTTATCATAGACTGCACAATGACTAGGAAACCTCATGCTAGCAGTTGTAATGATATAGTAAGGGAACAATTAACTGGTTATCAGCGATCTGGCAAAAAAGTACACGTGACTTTGCCCTGTCGCTGAAAAACCAACAAAATAATCACCGTGTTTGCTGCAACACAATAATATTATGGAAGCATTTTTCTAATGACCCACAACAATTTACCGTAGATAAACTTAATAGTAATCTTGACCACACATACGAAAATGTGATGCTGACTTTGTCTTGAGTGTAATCGACGTAGGGGAGCTGGTGTCCTGCTTTCAAAATACAATGAAGGAGGCGGTATATGTGTATCTTCAGGAATACGTGTTATTGTTTACGTACAATTCCACGTTGAGGTTCAGTGGAATCCTCAACGTTGAATCTAGTCTGTAGATTGTATGTGTAATTGTGCATCTCACCACGCTGGAAATTATATGTGTAGCTACACTCTTTTTGACCCACCTCAAGATCACCAGGTTCATATAAATATCTTACAGTCATATTACCTAGTACTGATCGTTTTGAGAAATAGTCACGTCCTTGTACTGGTATGTTTTTTTGTGTGATTGCATTGATGTATTTCATAGAAGTTCCTCGAATAATTTCATTATTTAACCACATATCACACTAGGTAGTCTTGCAACACATTCACAAGATTTCTTATCCGCCTAGACTATATTTAGGGATATTTTCTACGCATACTGATATCCAAACAATCGCTCATTAAGTATTCAATTAAATCGCTCAACGATTCCCTGATCGCGATGTATGTGTATCGCGATGCGGTGTATCCTCCTCTGCTTTAGACGTTATGTTGTTTCATCAGAAATGTTAATGCAACAATAAATTATTTGCCATAATCAACCTGTAGCAGCTATGACCATCACAAGGGTCCTCGTTGATGAATGCGTTGAAACGCAGATGCAGCTATCATTGCTGTCTATATTGAGAGTGGCTCCACTTTTTTATATCTACTTGCAACGTCAAAGACAGTCATCAGCAATTTTACTAATCGCTGCTATACCCCTCCAATATCCTCGGGCAATAATCAACCGATTCCATTATAATAGTTATCTATGATTAATTACCGGCCCCTAGCACTAATTTACATTTCATCGCAGATTTTACCAGCCGATTAGCTAACGATTCTCTGAGAGATTTTTTTAATAGACTTTAACGTATGTATCAACTTCAAGTTTTCAATATGTCGTTGTTGTAATGCGGATTTTTATACGCGACATCATAAACGTGACACTCTTGTTCAATCGCATTTATTGGATACTCTCCAGTTCTTAGTTGGTCTCGTTTGCCAAGTCGGATATCAAGTTGGGTTCCATGACAGCAATAATAATATCCAGGAAGATGTTTCCGCTATGATACTTAGCCCATACAGCTCCTGGTAATTTCCCAGTGAAGCAGTGATATCACCGCCATTGACATTTGTCAGGTGGGAGATAAATCTGTATTTTTTGTACCACATTGTGCACAGTGCCTGTAAGTGCACGCTTTTTTTATTATTGTTGCTAATCCACTGTTGTAGGTGGGTGCTCTGTATTGAACACAATATAAATTTGTATTATTTATTGTATTTCTACAACATGGATATCATTGATTTCTCAGTCACACGAAAGCAAGAGCCAGTCAAGCATCATCCAGCGCTACCAAATTCTATAACAGGAATTATTTTGGTCCATTTGGGTCTAGTAAGACGCAAATGCTACTTAGCCTGATAATGAGATGGCTCAAGTGGGATAAACTGTATTTAGTGGCACGTTCTGTAGATGATCAGCGTTGTTACAACGTGCTTAAAGATTTTATTGAAAATGCAAAACTGTTGAACGAGGACGGCAACGATTTTATTGATTTTATTACCGATATTGATAATGCTCCATCTGTGGATGATCTTGATGGATGTATTAATAATCCTGTAGTTTACGATGATATAATGCTAGACAAACAATCAATTCCAGCTCGGATATTTTTACGAGACAGACACAAAGACACCGATGTTATATTTTACTCAGCGATATACGAAAATACCTAAAGTGATCTGAAATAATTGCAATCTTTTCGTTGCATTTAGTGGAGTTGATATCAACACACTTAGAAACATCCACCAGACTTGGCATTCAGGGGACATGGGTATGATTATGTTTAAATGCTTCTTTTCGCACGCGCAAGCTACTTCACACGGATGTATCACAATAAATTTACATGATCCTCAGTCGCTATATCACATTGGTCTCGATAAAATTTTTGGTTGAGACATCATACTCTCTGTCACCTTTTTCTATCCCTCTCCGCTCACTCGCCGTCAACATATCACACTTGCTCGTTAAAGCCGCAAGAGTTGTCGCTCCTCTTGATACACAACAAAAACACGTGACCGCACTTGTCTTTATTCACACGGTGTCAACAATAGACGCACTTAATGTGGCAAAATATGTATGCCCTGTATAAATGTAAGAGTCCGTTTCGTTTCGCTCGCGATACACACAGCAGCAGCATGGAGGGTGACGACAAACATTTAGTGTCCACTTAGGTAAACGAAAACGTATCAAAATTTGAAAATACAAGCGTCAATGGTCAATGATAACAAAAAAACAAAATGTGTTAACTCAATTAGAGAGAGAGAGAGATCTCCGTCGGTTAGAGACATTGGTTTAGCGTTATTGACCTTGTATTTTCGTTTTCGTAGGAAGCTTTATTTTCAAAAAAAAATTCTCCAAAGGTTGTAGGATTCATCTTCCCTTCTGCTTGCCCACTTGAGTATGAAATTAGGTCAGTGATCTACTTTAGGTATGTTGGCATATGGCATAGTGATCTGCTTTAGGTATGTTGGCATATGGCATAGTGATCCACTTTAGGTATGTTGGCATATAGCATATTGATCTGCTTTAGACATGTTGCCATGTGGCATAGTGATCTACTTTAGCTATGTTAGCATATGGCATAGCGCTCTCCATTATGCGTGCACGTGTCTGTATTTATAATTCTACAAGTAAAAGTCTCCTGGAAAGTGACATGAATGTAACATATAAACAATATCACTGGAGCGTTTTAAGTACATCACTGTTGACCTCCTTTAAATATAATCATGGAAGTGTTCTATGAATCGTTACTAATATTTATTTCCAAGCAAAGGACATGAATTTAAAAATTCAAAGTGTGACTTGCTTTTGGCATGGAAGTCATTACTGCATAAGATCGATACTATACAGCAAACATTGTTCTCGATACTGACCTAAATGTAAAAATAACAAAATGTCGCAGTCATCAATAACTAGTATGGTGACGTGGTAATTTTTATGATAAATGCACGTGTAAAATTTTTGGACGGTAAAAGCAATGACGTCTGGGAATATTTCCTTACAACAATGGTGTACTTAAGGAACCATCTGAAGCGACTATAACACAGATTATTGCAAAACCAAAAAAAGATAGAAGCTTTAAATAATAATAATAATAATAATAATAATAATAATAATAATAATAATAATAATAATAATAATAATAATAATAATAATGATAATCGTCATCATCTTTGAAAAGACAGGTTTGACAACAAAAGGTACAATAATAATAATAATAATAATAATAATAATAATAATAATAATAATAATAATAATAATAATAATAATAATAATAATAATAATAATAATAATGGCAACAATAACAATAATAATTACATCTAGCACTTTTTTTCAACAGTCTTAGGTTGCGATCTATTTCTTGACTTGATATCATTCCACCGAACTCGATATTTTGGACCACTGTAATATTGTTTTCACGGAAACTTCCCATGATGCCTTGCGAAGCGTAATTGCACATGTCATCTGTTAATAATAATAATAATAATAATAAGAAGAAGAAGAAGAAGAAGAAGAAGAAGAAGAAGAAGAAGAAGAAGAAGAAGAAGAAGAAGAAGAAGAAGAAGAAGAAGAAAGGTTTCATTTTAAATCAAAGGAGTCTATCCTATTCTTTACAGTTTTATTCACAAAATGAAGGTATCATCCTCTGATCTTGCAAATAAGATTAATTTGACCAACCCTCAATCAGGTACAGGACCAAGTCATAGTATACAAATATTTAACTGGGTTTCGTTATGTAAATTTTAAAACAGCTTACTTGCAATGTAAGTGTGACGGACGAACAGAATATAAAAATACATACCAGACAGAACAGACATTGCTATCTCTGGATTCTGTCGTAGAATCTTGATAATAGTGGGCAGAATTTAATAGTTTAATGCAAACAATACTATAATACAGGTTAGAGAAATTAAATTCGTACTCTACGGAGTTTCGAAACCAGGTCCGCTAGTAAATGGCACCCATCGCCTTGCCTGCACGCACCAGCCCATATACCTTCACGACTAAGAACGCATCACCAAAAAAAAAGGAAGGCACTGAGCCGGTGTCATATGAGTTCGTGTGTAGCAGACAGACTCACATGACGACCCATACACAGTCGTTCCAGATTCCTATGAAAGTCTATCAAGGTATATATGATTTTTTATTACAAAGAATTATAAATATATACCAGACAGAACAGACTGCTATCCCTAGATTTTGTAGTAGAATCTTGACAATAGTGGACATAAATAATAGTTTAATGCAAACAAAACTATCATACAGGTTAAAGAAATTAAATTCGTACTCTAAGGAGTTTATTGATGAGTGCTTAGTCGTAACGGTATATGAGCTGGCGCGTGCAGGCAAGGCGATGGGTGCCTTTTGCTCCGGACCGGGGTAAACACCACCAACACAGAATGTGTGACCGATTTTGCTTTATTGCTTCCTCAGACTGAATTCAAACTTAACTCAATATCATTGCTTACGTCATTAAATATACCCTGGTTCCTTTTGATCAATAATATAAGCAATATGAAATAAACAAGATGATGTTATATTCACATTTTTACCTGTGTTATATGCAAAAACAGCACATTATATATATATATATATATATATATATATATATATATATATATATATATATATATATATATATATATATATATATATATATTTATATAGATTATTACTTTATATTTATATATATATATATATATATATATATATATATATATATATATATATATATATATATATATATATATATATATATATATATATATAATTGGATCATAAAGATGCAAATCTCTCTATTGAACACAATTTCATAAACTTTCATGGATACATAGAGATAAACAGTTTTAATAATATTTTTGTTATTCATAAACACACTTGAGAAAAATAATAAATAAATTTATAAAAAAGAATAGAAAAACAAAATATAATAAAATAAAAAAAATTATTTTTTTAAAAAATCATATTCAACACCAATGTTAATTAGTTTATCGGACCTCAAATTATATAATAAACATTTTAAACATGGTGGGCATAACACTTATAAGCATAAAATAAATATTTATGAATAAGAAATCTTAATATTTTAGAAATAATTTTAAAATGACTTTTCAGTTTTAAAGAATTATTAAACTTATTTTTATGATATTAGTTTATACTTTCACTAATTAAGTTATTCATTAAATTCAAATAATATAAAACTATTCTAAAAAAATTGTAAATACTGGAGATAACTCAAAAATATTTGATTAATGAATGTCGTATAGTGTTTTGGAAGTTAGACTTTTTGGATATACCGTATTAAGACGTTGAATCCAATAGGTTTCGTTTAGTAGACTTTCAATCTCAGAATCAGCTATAACAGGCTGAAAGTAGAAATCTTGTAAAGAATGGGAATTCTTGTTAAAATGTTCGGCAACATGATCTGTAAAATGATTGATCGATACATTTTCTTATATCTGATCTATGTTGGTTCATACGTTTAGATATTTGTTGACTGGTTTGTTCATTATATTGGATGCTACATTTCTGCGTGTGATCAAATAAATAACATTTGATGTTGCACAATTAGTGTCACAATTCATATTAAAAGTTTCTTTCGGATTATTACTACTGAAAGAAGTATTTTCATTAATAAAAGAACATTATGAACATCTAGGACTGTTACTTTCAATTGATGATCCCTTTTTATATGTGTTTTCTAATTTAGAATTAATTAGGAAATCTTTAAAAATTTTAGGCCTTTTGTAAGTAAGTATGTGTTTGCTCTCGTGTAGCGATTTAACACTTGCTTTACATGGTAATTTTAATAAATCCGAATATTTATTAATAATCTTACCTAAATTAGGTAACTTGGATTATATTCAATAACAAAAGGAATGATATCTTCATTTCTATTTTTAATTTTAATTTTTAATTTTACATTGTAGAGATTCAAGTTGTGCAGAGGAATATAAATCCTGGAAAACAGTATTAATGATATCAATAGGGTAATTTCTATATAAAAAATGCTGATCTAACTCTGTCAAGGACAATTTAAAAACAGTGTCATCCGAAATAATTCTTCTATATATTTTTGCTTGATTACTATATTTTCCCGTGTTTACATGGTTAGATTGACTGTAAGGGATCCCGTGTTTACATGATTAGCATGACTGCATGGTATCCCATCTTTACCTGATTAGCATGACTGTATGGTATCCCGTCTTTACATGATTAGCTTGACTGTATGGTATCCCGTCTTTACCTGATTAGCATGACTGTATGGTATCCCGTCTTTACATGATTAGCTTGACTGTATGGTATCCCGTCTTTACATGATTATCTTGACCGTATGGTATCCCGTCATTATATGATTTACATGATTGTACATGAAGAATATTCAACATATCGATGAATATTCGTGTTTTTAACATCAACCATGGTACTAATGTCATTATTTTCATTTTTCACGACCTCTACGTCCAAAAATGATACTTTAGTTTTTAGACACATTAAATATAAATGTTATTGTTGGATCTAATTTGTTTAAGCAGTCTGTAAAATCATAATGGTTTTCTAATGGATAATTCCAAATCATACAAAGTTCGTCTAAAATTCTTAATCAATTATCTGGTTTTAAAAGTCTTTTATTTAGGAAGTCATTTTCTAATTTCCCCATAAATAAAGATGCATAAGAAAGTATCATAGGGCTACCCATTGCTGTTCCCAACCTTACCAAATTGAATATATATATATATATATATATATATATATATATATATATATATATATATATATATCTATGTGTGTGTGTGTGTGTGTGTGTGTAAATATACGTATATATATATATATATATATATATATATATATATATATATATATATATATTCAGCACAAATTTTAACAGGATACAAACATGTTCTTTTGATAGTTTACCTGTATATTCGCTTTGTTCAAGATAATGTTTACTCGCTTCGATACCATCTTTGTGTGGTATATTCGTATAGAGTGAAACCACATCAAGTGTAACCAAGAATGAATTTTCAGCTAGTTTCGGTTAAGATTTTAATTTTGTAATAAAATCAAAAGTATCTTTGACATATGAAGGTAGTAATTTCATCAGTGGTTGTAAAAGATGATCAATATATTGCGATAAATTGTTGTAATTGAGTTACATGTAGAAATAATGGGTTTAGCTCTATCTCCTAAAAAGTAGTGATTTATCAAACGTTTTATGTATTTTGGGTAAAATATAAAACTGAGGTACGCGTATTTCATTTGGGAAAATATCTGTTTCATCATATATGGAACAACTGTGCAAAGAGATTTCATTAATACATTTGTTTATTTTTGCTTTAATTTCTTCAGAAGGATTATAGGAAAGTTTTGCATAAAATACTTCATCATTTAATTGTCTTTCTACTTCTTTAATATAATCTTCCTTACTCATTATTGCTATGGTGCTAGACTTATCAGCTTTTTTAATAATAATACTTTCGTCTTGTGCTAAAGTACGCAAAGAATTTAATTCCTCTTTTAGAAATGTTTGTAAAATGTTTTCTTTTAGGATTGTTATTTAAAATTTCATGTTTATTTGCTTCAATATAAAATTCGAGATAGCGTGAATGATGATTCTTTATATTGACAAAGGACTTATTTTGTAAATGAAAACTACTTTCATATTGTGAATATGTGCATGTTTGTGAGAACCATTATTTCAGTTTTAATAATCTTGTGTATTTGAAAATTGCTTCTGTTAATTTAATATAGTCGTGTATCATGATTCTCGGACAAAATTATAACATTTTACCTAGAAGAATGTAATCATTATCAGGTAGAATTCACTTAAAAAGGTTTGACACAATTTCTTTTCCTCTTTCGATTTCTTTTTGTCTTTTCTTTTCTTTCCTCCATCTGTTCTTCTTTTGCATTCTTATAAATCTCCTATTATTTCTTGTTTGTGTTGTCTGTAACAGATTATTTATGGTTTTCATTAGTCTTTTCATTGCTGTTATTACGGTTGTGATGGATTCCTGGGTAATTTCTTCGCCCCATTTTTGACTGCATATGCGTGGGTTGCCTTTTGTGTGCCTGTGTGCTTAGGGGTATTAAAGGTTTTGCTTGATTATTCTCAAGTTATTTTGAATGGGTCTATTTCTTTGTTCTGTGTGATTTAGTTGATAGGTTATTCTTGATGTTTGTGATGCTTTTCCAATTTCATGTCTTGGCTGTTGTTTATTTCGTCTAAGATGTTTAGTTCTTGCACATTTATTTTTGACATTGATGAATTTAATTTCCTCCGCTGATTCATTAGGTTGTTGATTTTATCTTTTTGAATTCTCACTATTAAGTGTTGATGATGAATTTCTCGTTGTCCTAGAATGTTTTTTCTCTCTCTGTAAATTATGTAACCTTTTAAGTTGACTTGACAATAGTTCGTCTTTTTTATTTCGTTTTTTAAAAAGGTCTAGTCAAGAACGCCAGTATTGCCTTTTATCAAAGTTTTTAGTACATCTCAAAATTCTTCTAGTTCATTGCCTATTTTGATCACTCTTCTAAGGTTCTTCTTTCAGTCTATCACATATTTCCAACAATACTTTTTCCGATATGGAGTCAATAGATTCTTGAAATTTCTTTGATGCTGTGTCGTTCCCAATATGAATTTTAGTTTTAAATGTAATCCCTTTGGCACAAAATGTCGACTAAGCAAGCGAGTGGGATAAGCAAGTGACTGCCTGGGAAAGTGTTGGTGATAAAGTCAACAGAGGAAACAGAATTTATACTGTTTATGAATGGAACGCCGACAGATTTCTGAGACAGATAAAACTGATAAAAAATTATTAATAGAAAATAATATAATAGTGGTGCGAGTATTAACACAATTGAATCGCTTCTCGCGGTTTTTCTTACGATAGCCCGAACCAAGAATTCAAAACTGAAACAATAACAATTGGAAATGTACAAGGATTATGAGTAAAGAAAACGAATTCGGAGAGGAGTGCATGCATACAGGTTACGAATGGAATGCCCATAGATTTGAGACAGATAGCACTGATGAAACTATTAATGGAAAGTAATATAATAGTGTTGTGAGTATTAACGCGTTTGAATCACTTTTCGCGTTTCTATGGCAACACGAAGAATTTTAATATTGAGATAATGACACCTGGAGCGTCCATGGTTACATATTTGTAATAATTTAAGAATAAAAACACAGTTAACAATATTGTGAAATTCATAACAACTTAATAGTAATATTGTGAAATTGTGATACAGACTTTGGGAGAAGACAGATATATGCTTACAGTGCAACATACTTTGATGAAAGATTTAATGAATGTATAACAACCTAAATATGGTTTAAATACTCTACAGTGCAAGAGACGATATAAATGAACAAAATATTGGATAACTACAGTGGAATTTAAACAACTTTGATATTGCTACAATACAGACTACGGACTAATAGGCAGCTTCTATATTTTCCGATCGCATACATTTATTTTACTGTTCTTGTACAGCTTTTAAATAAATATTATAAATATTTTAAACTGTAACTAAATTATTAAATAACAACTTTAAAATCAGTATGATTACATGAACAATTAATTGCATAAGAATTTAAATTAATATTTATAACTTTGACTAAAAGAATACGTTATATAATTAGATATCTAAATGTTACTAATTAATTAGCTATTATTCGAAATTCTTTAACTAATATATGATATATTGTGAACCCGCAGCTCGTTCACTTCACATAGTGCTCACCAACAATGGTGCACCTAATTTGCTCGTCTATCACTAAGAGACATGAGTAAGAACTCAGACAAGTTAGTATAATAATTTAAAATTCATATTTATAAACATTGACTAAACAAAATGCCTTACATAATTAAATATCTAAATACGACTAACTAATTAGCTATTAATCGAAATTCTTGAATTAATAATTATATATTGTGAACCCGCAGCACGTGCACATAGTGCTCACCAGCAAGGGTGCACAGAACTTGCTCGTGTATCACTAAGAGACACGAGTAAGAACTCAGGCAACTCAGAAATTATTCTAAAAATATAAATCTTAATACTACTATTTTTGCATATAATGAAACCAACATATTCATTTCCTTCTTCTTTTAAACATCTAACTTTGCACTATTAAAAGATTGTAAATTAAAAACAACTTGAACATTACAAGTTATAACAAATTAGGATGATGTAAAAAAACTACTTCAAAATTAATAAAATTAATATTCAATACAAGAATAAATATAAATAACACATACACGATGG